>JAXCIN010000032.1:1800000-1955537 GCA_038502155.1 Parochlus steinenii | reverse complement strand
GCCAGGTATAGATTTCGGGTGATTTTGGGCAATATTTATGGAAGCTGAGTTGAAATATATGACAGGAAAGGGCAGGAATTGAGTTTTGGAGAGTTTGAGAAACATCTATGCAAGCTAACCTGAGATATTGGACAGGAAAGGGCAGGAATTGAGTTTTGGAGAGTTTGAGAAACATCTATGCAAGCTGGACTTGAATATGGTGCTTATATGCATGTGATAATAGACCCTCCTGTACACGGAACCGGTCTACAAACAGTCAAGTCTGCAACCCTACGTGCTGAGCTTATCCCATTTCGTTCGCCCTTACTCAGGGAATCCCTTTTGGTTTCTTTTCCTCCCCTTATTAATATGCTTAAATTCAGGGGGTAGTCACACATGAGTTGAGGACTTTTTTAGCATTTACAGCTTAAATTATTCGTTTTATATATCTTACTCGTGTGTTGTGTTTAATCATTTGATTGATGAAGAGTTAGCTGGAGCTAACCAATTTCAATCATCTTGTAATAAGCTGTATAGTTGGCGCCTCAGTTACTTACTCAGCAACGTCAAAGACAACAGCAACCCTTAAACAGTATCTGCGTTATAAATCCATAGCCCAGGGGCTACAGTCTTTAATAACAATTAATTATATAGCATACTATACTATTTATAATTCAAATTAATGAAGTAACGAAACTCAACCATATGTAAATCATACAGTTCAAGCAAACAGCTAAGCGTGAATGAACCAAATGTATAAGGTGAAATATGCGTTCAACACGTCGATGATCATGTGCCCTGCAGTTCACATGGTGACGCGCAGTTTGCTGCGGTCTTCATCGACCCATGAGCCTAGTGATCCCCTGTCTGGGTTTTAAATTTATACACTGTATTTGCATATGAATAAATCATATGTTTCCTTACAAGACATCAACTAGTGTGTATATGTTACTATACAGCATTTCGTTCCCTGCTATAGCATAGCAAAGATAGTTTTACTCAGGCGAGAAATCTTTAATACTAACTACACACAAGCGGTGTAGCATATGCTAGTACCTGAGGTTTAACTGTTTGCTAAGGTTATTTTGTAAGGCTATGGTGTATATGCTCGTCAAACAGTAAAATGTGAACATATATATACTCTATAGCCTAGGATATATTGACATACAAGTACGTTAATGATCCTTTCGCAGGTTAATTTATTAAAACCTTGTTATACGACTTTTACTTCCTCTAAATCATCAAGTTCGAGCAACTTTGGTAATGCATTCGCAACACACAATGGCATCGCAAAGCTCACCTCCAGAGATCTCACTAAATACCCGTAGCAACCCTGGTAGTCCTCTATACTACCATCAATAGTTGATAGGGCAGAGATTTGAAAGATCTGTCGTCGGCACAAGGCCATACGATCAGCAAAGTTACCTAGAGTTCCACCATTTTAAACAACCCGAGGGTCGATTGGTTTGTCTAATAACTACACAAGAACCTTTTGACGGGTACTTGTATTATTTGCATGTATTAGCTCTAGATTTTCCACAGTTATCCAAGTAACTGAGGATATGATCTAAGAAATTACAGCTGTTATACTGAGCCTTTTGCGGTTCCACTTTAGTTTAGTTTGTACTTAGACATGCATGGCTTAACCTTTGAGCCGAGCGTATATTACTGGTAAGATCAACCAGAAATCTCAACCTATTATGAGTGCATAGAGTGCGCTTCTTTCAACGGTGAGCTAATCATTCGATAGTTCACCCAAGCTTATTCATTCTATTTAATACATCATTTTACACACAACTCCTCATAACTAAATTTCATTTCACTTATATATATATATATTCAGTGCTAGAAACTATCACAATCAACTCTATTAAATCGACTAAACCATTTACCATTTGCCCTACAACCTTTAAGTCAAGCGTATATTACTGGTAGGATCAACCAGAATTCTCAACCTATTATGAGTGCATAGAGTGCGCTTCTTTCAACGGTGAGCCAATCATTCGATAGTTCACCCAAGCTTATTCATTCTATTTAATACATCATTTTACACACAACTCCTCATACCTGAATTTCATTTCACTTACATATATATATTCAGTGCTAGAAATTATCACAATCCACTGTACCAAATTGATTGAACCATTTACCATTTGCCCTACAACCTTTGAGTCAAGCGTATATTACTGGTAGGATCAACCAGAATTCGCGACCTATTATGAGTGCATAGAGTGCGCTTCTTTCAACGGTGAGCCAATCATTCGACAGTTCACCCAAGCTTATTCATTCTATTTAATACATCATTTTACACACTACTCCTCATACCTAAATTTCATTTCACTTATATAAATATATTCAGTGCTAGAAACTATCACAATCAACTATACCAAATCGACTAAACCATTTACCATTTGCCCTACAACCTTTGAGTCAAGCGTATATTACTGGTAGGATCAACCAGAATTCTCAACCTATAATGATTGCATAGAGTGCGCTTCTTTCAACGGTGAGCCAATCATTCGACAGTTCACCCAAGCTTATTCATTCTATTTAATACATCATTTTACTCACTACTCCTCATACCTAAATTTTATTTCACTTGTATAAATATATTCAGTGCTATCGTTTGCTTATCGTTTGCCCTAGTGAAGCCAAATGTCTGACATAAGCACGGGTAAATAACCTACATGCGTCAGAATGCTAGCTTGAAACACGACTCAGCGAACACAACTCAGCGTCACCATAAGCACCCTCCTTGCCCATAGTAGCGTTGTTACACACTTTTCCTATACACGCCTGTTTCCTAAAGCGTATACTGTGCGAAGCGAGAACCCAATTTTTCTCTTTTCGCTCAAAACTTGCCCTTCCCTATAGTAGAAAAAGCGAGAAAATACCACAAATAATCATACAAAAACGTATGAGTTTGCTCCCAAACACATACAAAAACCGATTGGAAAAAAGTGTATAGGTCACCGTGCTCAAAAAAAAAAATTTATTGAAAATTTATACATAAAAATTGAAATTAAAAATAGTTAAATTTTTTTTAAAATTTCATATTTGATTCTTTTTTTTTGTTACCTGCCCATAGACCTTTTTTTTTTCACAGAGCATAATAGCGTCTTGAAGAAAAAAAAAATTATATCGAGCGCGTAGATCTGATTTTCAAAATTGAAGACAAGCTGCAAACAGAAAAAATTTCTATCGAGCGCGTCGATATAATTTACAGTTTTACTACAAAGCACAATAAAAATACAAAATGAGGATGAGCTTAGAAGAGAAAAAAAAAATCTATCGAGCGCGTGGATCTGATTTACAAATTTGAGAACAAGCTTAGAGGAGAAAAAAAAATTATATCGAGCGCGTAGATTAAATTTACAAATTTGAGGTCAAGCTGCGAAGAGAAAAAATTTCTATCGAGCGCGTCGATATAATTTACAGGTTTTACTACAAAGCACAATAAAAAAAAATACAAAATGAGGATAAGCTTAGAAGAGCAAAAAACTCTATAGAGCGCGTAGATATGATTTACAAATTTAAGAACAAGCTTAGAGGAGAAAAAAAAATTATATCGAGTGCGTAGATCTGATTTACAAATTTGAGGTCAAGCTGCGAAGAGAAAAAATTTCTATCGAGCGCGTCGATATAATTTAGAGGTTTTACTACAAAGCACAATAAAAATACAAAATGAGGATAAGCTTAGAAAGCAAAAAATTCTATCGAGCACGTAGATATGATTTACAAATTTAAGAACAAGCTTAGAGGAGAACAAAATTATATCGAGCGCGTAGATCTGATTTACAAATTTGAGGTCAAGCTGCGAAGAAAAAAAAAAAAAATTCTGTCGAGCGCGTCGATATAATTTACAGGTTTTACTACGAAGCACAATAAAAATACAAAATGAGGATAAGCTTAGAAGAGAAAAAAAATTATATCGAGCGCGTAGATCTGATTTACAAAATTGAGAACAAACCTAGAGGTGGGAGAGATTGGTTAGGAAAGGGCAGGAATCGATTTCAGGTGGTTTTGAGTCATATCTATGCAAGCTGAAATGAGATCTATGATGACAGGGAAGGGGAGGAATCGATTTCGGGTGATTTTGGGCAATATATATGGAAGCTGAGTTGAAATATATGACAGGAAAGAGCAGGAATCGATTTCGGGTAATTTTGGGCATTATATATGGAAGCTTAATTGAAAAATATGAATGGAAAGGCCAGGAATTGATTTCGGCTGATTTTGGGCAATATATATGGAAGCTGAGTTGAAATATATGACAGGAAAGGGCAGGACCCGATTTCGGGTGATTTTGGGCAAAAGATATAGTAGCTGAGTTAAAATTTATGACAGGTAAGGGCAGAAATCGATTTCGGGTGATTTTGGGCAATATTTATGGAAGCTGAGTTGAAATATATGAGAGAAGATTGCTGGAATGAATTACGGGTGATGTTGGGCAATAACAATGTGAGCTGAGCTGAAATATACGAGAGAAGATTGCTGGAATGAATTACGGGTGATGTTGGGCAATAACAATGTGAGCTGAGCTGAAATATACGAGAGAAGATTGCTGGAATGAATTACGGGTGATGTTGGGCAATAACAATGTGAGCTGAGCTGAAATATACGAGAGAAGATTGCTGGAATGAATTACGGGTGATGTTGGGCAATAACAATGTGAGCTGAGCTGAAATATACGAGAGAAGATTGCTGGAATGAATTACGGGTGATGTTGGGCAATAACAATGTGAGCTGAGCTGAAATATACGAGAGAAGATTGCTGGAATGAATTACGGGTGATGTTGGGCAATAACAATGTGAGCTGAGCTGAAATATACGAGAGAAGATTGCTGGAATGAATTACGGGTGATGTTGGGCAATAACAATGTGAGCTGAGCTGAAATATACGAGAGAAGATTGCTGGAATGAATTACGGGTGATGTTGGGCAATAACAATGTGAGCTGAGCTGAAATATACGAGAGAAGATTGCTGGAATGAATTACGGGTGATGTTGGGCAATAACAATGTGAGCTGAGCTGAAATATACGAGAGAAGATTGCTGGAATGAATTACGGGTGATGTTGGGCAATAACAATGTGAGCTGAGCTGAAATATACGAGAGAAGATTGCTGGAATGAATTACGGGTGATGTTGGGCAATAACAATGTGAGCTGAGCTGAAATATACGAGAGAAGATTGCTGGAATGAATTACGGGTGATGTTGGGCAATAACAATGTGAGCTGAGCTGAAATATACGAGAGAAGATTGCTGGAATGAATTACGGGTGATGTTGGGCAATAACAATGTGAGCTGAGCTGAAATATACGAGAGAAGATTGCTGGAATGAATTACGGGTGATGTTGGGCAATAACAATGTGAGCTGAGCTGAAATATACGAGAGAAGATTGCTGGAATG
The DNA here is from genome assembly GCA_038502155.1 of Parochlus steinenii. Lineage (NCBI taxonomy): Eukaryota > Metazoa > Arthropoda > Insecta > Diptera > Chironomidae > Parochlus > Parochlus steinenii. Next base: position 1,950,146 of record JAXCIN010000032.1, on the reverse strand, counting down.
AATTACGGGTGATGTTGGGCAATAACAATGTGAGCTGAGCTGAAATATACGAGAGAAGATTGCTGGAATGAATTACGGGTGATGTTGGGCAATAACAATGTGAGCTGAGCTGAAATATACGAGAGAAGATTGCTGGAATGAATTACGGGTGATGTTGGGCAATAACAATGTGAGCTGAGCTGAAATATACGAGAGAAGATTGCTGGAATGAATTACGGGTGATGTTGGGCAATAACAATGTGACAGGAAAAGCCAGGTATAGATTTCGGGTGATTTTGGGCAATATTTATGGAAGCTGAGTTGAAATATATGACAGGAAAGGGCAGGAATTGAGTTTTGGAGAGTTTGAGAAACATCTATGCAAGCTAACCTGAGATATTGGACAGGAAAGGGCAGGAATTGAGTTTTGGAGAGTTTGAGAAACATCTATGCAAGCTGGACTTGAATATGGTGCTTATATGCATGTGATAATAGACCCTCCTGTACACGGAACCGGTCTACAAACAGTCAAGTCTGCAACCCTACGTGCTGAGCTTATCCCATTTCGTTCGCCCTTACTCAGGGAATCCCTTTTGGTTTCTTTTCCTCCCCTTATTAATATGCTTAAATTCAGGGGGTAGTCACACATGAGTTGAGGACTTTTTAGCATTTACAGCTTAAATTATTCGTTTTATATATCTTACTCGTGTGTTGTGTTTAATCATTTGATTGATGAAGAGTTAGCTGGAGCTAACCAATTTCAATCATCTTGTAATAAGCTGTATAGTTGGCGCCTCAGTTACTTACTCAGCAACGTCAAAGACAACAGCAACCCTTAAACAGTATCTGCGTTATAAATCCATAGCCCAGGGGCTACAGTCTTTAATAACAATTAATTATATAGCATACTATACTATTTATAATTCAAATTAATGAAGTAACGAAACTCAACCATATGTAAATCATACAGTTCAAGCAAACAGCTAAGCGTGAATGAACCAAATGTATAAGGTGAAATATGCGTTCAACACGTCGATGATCATGTGCCCTGCAGTTCACATGGTGACGCGCAGTTTGCTGCGGTCTTCATCGACCCATGAGCCTAGTGATCCCCTGTCTGGGTTTTAAATTTATACACTGTATTTGCATATGAATAAATCATATGTTTCCTTACAAGACATCAACTAGTGTGTATATGTTACTATACAGCATTTCGTTCCCTGCTATAGCATAGCAAAGATAGTTTTACTCAGGCGAGAAATCTTTAATACTAACTACACACAAGCGGTGTAGCATATGCTAGTACCTGAGGTTTAACTGTTTGCTAAGGTTATTTTGTAAGGCTATGGTGTATATGCTCGTCAAACAGTAAAATGTGAACATATATATACTCTATAGCCTAGGATATATTGACATACAAGTACGTTAATGATCCTTTCGCAGGTTAATTTATTAAAACCTTGTTATACGACTTTTACTTCCTCTAAATCATCAAGTTCGAGCAACTTTGGTAATGCATTCGCAACACACAATGGCATCGCAAAGCTCACCTCCAGAGATCTCACTAAATACCCGTAGCAACCCTGGTAGTCCTCTATACTACCATCAATAGTTGATAGGGCAGAGATTTGAAAGATCTGTCGTCGGCACAAGGCCATACGATCAGCAAAGTTACCTAGAGTTCCACCATTTTAAACAACCCGAGGGTCGATTGGTTTGTCTAATAACTACACAAGAACCTTTTGACGGGTACTTGTATTATTTGCATGTATTAGCTCTAGATTTTCCACAGTTATCCAAGTAACTGAGGATATGATCTAAGAAATTACAGCTGTTATACTGAGCCTTTTGCGGTTCCACTTTAGTTTAGTTTGTACTTAGACATGCATGGCTTAACCTTTGAGCCGAGCGTATATTACTGGTAAGATCAACCAGAAATCTCAACCTATTATGAGTGCATAGAGTGCGCTTCTTTCAACGGTGAGCTAATCATTCGATAGTTCACCCAAGCTTATTCATTCTATTTAATACATCATTTTACACACAACTCCTCATAACTAAATTTCATTTCACTTATATATATATATTCAGTGCTAGAAACTATCACAATCAACTCTATTAAATCGACTAAACCATTTACCATTTGCCCTACAACCTTTAAGTCAAGCGTATATTACTGGTAGGATCAACCAGAATTCTCAACCTATTATGAGTGCATAGAGTGCGCTTCTTTCAACGGTGAGCCAATCATTCGATAGTTCACCCAAGCTTATTCATTCTATTTAATACATCATTTTACACACAACTCCTCATACCTGAATTTCATTTCACTTACATATATATATTCAGTGCTAGAAATTATCACAATCCACTGTACCAAATTGATTGAACCATTTACCATTTGCCCTACAACCTTTGAGTCAAGCGTATATTACTGGTAGGATCAACCAGAATTCGCGACCTATTATGAGTGCATAGAGTGCGCTTCTTTCAACGGTGAGCCAATCATTCGACAGTTCACCCAAGCTTATTCATTCTATTTAATACATCATTTTACACACTACTCCTCATACCTAAATTTCATTTCACTTATATAAATATATTCAGTGCTAGAAACTATCACAATCAACTATACCAAATCGACTAAACCATTTACCATTTGCCCTACAACCTTTGAGTCAAGCGTATATTACTGGTAGGATCAACCAGAATTCTCAACCTATAATGATTGCATAGAGTGCGCTTCTTTCAACGGTGAGCCAATCATTCGACAGTTCACCCAAGCTTATTCATTCTATTTAATACATCATTTTACTCACTACTCCTCATACCTAAATTTTATTTCACTTGTATAAATATATTCAGTGCTATCGTTTGCTTATCGTTTGCCCTAGTGAAGCCAAATGTCTGACATAAGCACGGGTAAATAACCTACATGCGTCAGAATGCTAGCTTGAAACACGACTCAGCGAACACAACTCAGCGTCACCATAAGCACCCTCCTTGCCCATAGTAGCGTTGTTACACACTTTTCCTATACACGCCTGTTTCCTTACGCGTATTCTGTTCGACGCTGGAACCTAATTTTTATTTTTTCGCTCAATACTTGCCCTTTCCTATAGTAGAAAAAAAAAGCGAGAAAATACCACAAATAATCATACAAAAACGTATGAGTTTGCTCCCAAACACATACAAAACCGATTGGAAAAAGTGTATAGGTCACCGTGCTCAAAAAAAAAAATTTATTGAATATTTATACATTAAAATTGAAATTAAAAATAGTTAAATTTTTTTAAAATTTCATATTTGATTCTTTTTTTGTTACCTGCCCATAGACCTTTTTTTTTTTCTTCACAGAGCATAATAGCGTCTTGAAGAAAAAAATTATATCGAGCGCGTAGACCTGATTTTCAAAATTGAAGACAAGCTGCAAACAGAAAAAATTTCTATCGAGCGCGTCGATATAATTTACAGTTTTTACTACAAAGCACAATAAAAAATACAAAATGAGGATGAGCTTAGAAGAGAAAAAAATTCTATCGAGCGCGTGGATCTGATTTACAAATTTGAGAACAAGCTTAGAGGAGAAAAAAATTATATCGAGTGCGTAGATTAGATTTACAAATTTGAAGACAAGCTGCAAACAGAAAAAATTTCTATCGAGCGCGTCGATATAATTTACAGGTTTTACTACAAAGCACAATAAAAAAATACAAAATGAGGATAAGCTTAGAAGAGCAAAAAACTCTATAGAGCGCGTAGATATGATTTACAAATTTAAGAACAAGCTTAGAGGAGAAAAAAATTATATCGAGTGCGTAGATCTGATTTACAAATTTGAGGTCAAGCTGCGAAGAGAAAAAAATTTCTATCGAGCGCGTCGATATAATTTAGAGGTTTTACTACAAAGCACAATAAAAAATACAAAATGAGGATAAGCTTAGAAAGCAAAAAATTCTATCGAGCACGTAGATATGATTTACAAATTTAAGAACAAGCTTAGAGGAGAACAAAATTATATCGAGCGCGTAGATCTGATTTACAAATTTGAGGTCAAGCTGCGAAGAAAAAAAAAATTCTGTCGAGCGCGTCGATATAATTTACAGGTTTTACTACGAAGCACAATAAAAAATACAAAATGAGGATAAGCTTAGAAGAGAAAAAAATTGTATCGAGCGCGTAGATCTGATTTACAAATTTGAGAACAAGCTTAGAGGTGAGAGAGATTGGACAGGAAAGGGCAGGAATCGATTTCAGGTGGTTTTGAGTCATATCTATGCAAGCTGAAATGAGATCTATGACAGGAAAGGGCAGGAATCGATTTCGGGTGATTTTGGGCAATATATATGGAAGCTGAGTTGAAATATATGACAGGAAAGAGCAGGAATCGATTTCGGGTAATTTTGGGCATTATATATGGAAGCTTAATTGAAAAATATGAATGGAAAGGCCAGGAATTGATTTCGGCTGATTTTGGGCAATATATATGGAAGCTGAGTTGAAATATATGACAGGAAAGGGCAGGACCCGATTTCGGGTGATTTTGGGCAAAAGATATAGTAGCTGAGTTAAAATTTATGACAGGTAAGGGCAGAAATCGATTTCGGGTGATTTTGGGCAATATTTATGGAAGCTGAGTTGAAATATATGAGAGAAGATTGCTGGAATGAATTACGGGTGATGTTGGGCAATAACAATGTGAGCTGAGCTGAAATATACGAGAGAAGATTGCTGGAATGAATTACGGGTGATGTTGGGCAATAACAATGTGAGCTGAGCTGAAATATACGAGAGAAGATTGCTGGAATGAATTACGGGTGATGTTGGGCAATAACAATGTGAGCTGAGCTGAAATATACGAGAGAAGATTGCTGGAATGAATTACGGGTGATGTTGGGCAATAACAATGTGAGCTGAGCTGAAATATACGAGAGAAGATTGCTGGAATGAATTACGGGTGATGTTGGGCAATAACAATGTGAGCTGAGCTGAAATATACGAGAGAAGATTGCTGGAATGAATTACGGGTGATGTTGGGCAATAACAATGTGAGCTGAGCTGAAATATACGAGAGAAGATTGCTGGAATGAATTACGGGTGATGTTGGGCAATAACAATGTGAGCTGAGCTGAAATATACGAGAGAAGATTGCTGGAATGAATTACGGGTGATGTTGGGCAATAACAATGTGAGCTGAGCTGAAATATACGAGAGAAGATTGCTGGAATGAATTACGGGTGATGTTGGGCAATAACAATGTGAGCTGAGCTGAAATATACGAGAGAAGATTGCTGGAATGAATTACGGGTGATGTTGGGCAATAACAATGTGAGCTGAGCTGAAATATACGAGAGAAGATTGCTGGAATGAATTACGGGTGATGTTGGGCAATAACAATGTGAGCTGAGCTGAAATATACGAGAGAAGATTGCTGGAATGAATTACGGGTGATGTTGGGCAATAACAATGTGAGCTGAGCTGAAATATACGAGAGAAGATTGCTGGAATGAATTACGGGTGATGTTGGGCAATAACAATGTGAGCTGAGCTGAAATATACGAGAGAAGATTGCTGGAATGAATTACGGGTGATGTTGGGCAATAACAATGTGAGCTGAGCTGAAATATACGAGAGAAGATTGCTGGAATGAATTACGGGTGATGTTGGGCAATAACAATGTGAGCTGAGCTGAAATATACGAGAGAAGATTGCTGGAATGAATTACGGGTGATGTTGGGCAATAACAATGTGAGCTGAGCTGAAATATACGAGAGAAGATTGCTGGAATGAATTACGGGTGATGTTGGGCAATAACAATGTGACAGGAAAAGCCAGGTATAGATTTCGGGTGATTTTGGGCAATATTTATGGAAGCTGAGTTGAAATATATGACAGGAAAGGGCAGGAATTGAGTTTTGGAGAGTTTGAGAAACATCTATGCAAGCTAACCTGAGATATTGGACAGGAAAGGGCAGGAATTGAGTTTTGGAGAGTTTGAGAAACATCTATGCAAGCTGGACTTGAATATGGTGCTTATATGCATGTGATAATAGACCCTCCTGTACACGGAACCGGTCTACAAACAGTCAAGTCTGCAACCCTACGTGCTGAGCTTATCCCATTTCGTTCGCCCTTACTCAGGGAATCCCTTTTGGTTTCTTTTCCTCCCCTTATTAATATGCTTAAATTCAGGGGGTAGTCACACATGAGTTGAGGTCTTTTTAGCATTTACAGCTTAAATTATTCGTTTTATATATCTTACTCGTGTGTTGTGTTTAATCATTTGATTGATGAAGAGTTAGCTGGAGCTAACCAATTTCAATCATCTTGTAATAAGCTGTATAGTTGGCGCCTCAGTTACTTACTCAGCAACGTCAAAGACAACAGCAACCCTTAAACAGTATCTGCGTTATAAATCCATAGCCCAGGGGCTACAGTCTTTAATAACAATTAATTATATAGCATACCATACTATTTATAATTCAAATTAATGAAGTAACGAAACTCAACCATATTGAAATCATACAGGTCAAACAAACAGCTAAGCGTGAATGAACCAAATGTATAAGGTGAAATATGCGTTCAACACGTCGATGATCATGTGCCCTGCAGTTCACATGGTGACGCGCAGTTTGCTGCGGTCTTCATCGACCCATGAGCCTAGTGATCCCCTGTCTGGGTTTTAAATTTATACACTGTATTTGCATATGAATAAATCATATGTTTCCTTACAAGACATCAACTAGTGTGTATATGTTACTATACAGCATTTCGTTCCCTGCTATAGCATAGCAAAGATAGTTTTACTCAGGCGAGAAATCTTTAATACTAACTACACACAAGCGGTGTAGCATATGCTAGTACCTGAGGTTTAACTGTTTGCTAAGGTTATTTTGTAAGGCTATGGTGTATATGCTCGTCAAACAGTAAAATGTGAACATATATATACTCTATAGCCTAGGATATATTGACATACAAGTACGTTAATGATCCTTTCGCAGGTTAATTTATTAAAACCTTGTTATACGACTTTTACTTCCTCTAAATCATCAAGTTCGAGCAACTTTGGTAATGCATTCGCAACACACAATGGCATCGCAAAGCTCACCTCCAGAGATCTCACTAAATACCCGTAGCAACCCTGGTAGTCCTCTATACTACCATCAATAGTTGATAGGGCAGATATGAAAGATCTGTCGTCGGCACAAGGCCATACGATCAGCAAAGTTACCTAGAGTTCCACCATTTTAAACAACCCGAGGGTCGATTGGTTTGTCTAATAACTACACAAGAACCTTTTGACGGGTACTTGTATTATTTGCATGTATTAGCTCTAGATTTTCCACAGTTATCCAAGTAACTGAGGATATGATCTAAGAAATTACAGCTGTTATACTGAGCCTTTTGCGGTTCCACTTTAGTTTAGTTTGTACTTAGACATGCATGGCTTAACCTTTGAGCCGAGCGTATATTACTGGTAAGATCAACCAGAAATCTCAACCTATTATGAGTGCATAGAGTGCGCTTCTTTCAACGGTGAGCTAATCATTCGATAGTTCACCCAAGCTTATTCATTCTATTTAATACATCATTTTACACACAACTCCTCATAACTAAATTTCATTTCACTTATATATATATATTCAGTGCTAGAAACTATCACAATCAACTCTATTAAATCGACTAAACCATTTACCATTTGCCCTACAACCTTTAAGTCAAGCGTATATTACTGGTAGGATCAACCAGAATTCTCAACCTATTATGAGTGCATAGAGTGCGCTTCTTTCAACGGTGAGCCAATCATTCGATAGTTCACCCAAGCTTATTCATTCTATTTAATACATCATTTTACACACAACTCCTCATACCTGAATTTCATTTCACTTACATATATATATTCAGTGCTAGAAATTATCACAATCCACTGTACCAAATTGATTGAACCATTTACCATTTGCCCTACAACCTTTGAGTCAAGCGTATATTACTGGTAGGATCAACCAGAATTCGCGACCTATTATGAGTGCATAGAGTGCGCTTCTTTCAACGGTGAGCCAATCATTCGACAGTTCACCCAAGCTTATTCATTCTATTTAATACATCATTTTACACACTACTCCTCATACCTAAATTTCATTTCACTTATATAAATATATTCAGTGCTAGAAACTATCACAATCAACTATACCAAATCGACTAAACCATTTACCATTTGCCCTACAACCTTTGAGTCAAGCGTATATTACTGGTAGGATCAACCAGAATTCTCAACCTATAATGATTGCATAGAGTGCGCTTCTTTCAACGGTGAGCCAATCATTCGACAGTTCACCCAAGCTTATTCATTCTATTTAATACATCATTTTACTCACTACTCCTCATACCTAAATTTTATTTCACTTGTATAAATATATTCAGTGCTATCGTTTGCTTATCGTTTGCCCTAGTGAAGCCAAATGTCTGACATAAGCACGGGTAAATAACCTACATGCGTCAGAATGCTAGCTTGAAACACGACTCAGCGAACACAACTCAGCGTCACCATAAGCACCCTCCTTGCCCATAGTAGCGTTGTTACACACTTTTCCTATACACGCCTGTTTCCTAAAGCGTATACTGTGCGAAGCGAGAACCCAATTTTTCTCTTTTCGCTCAAAACTTGCCCTTCCCTATAGTAGAAAAGCGAGAAAATACCACAAATAATCATACAAAAACGTATGAGTTTGCTCCCAAACACATACAAAACCGATTGGAAAAAGTGTATAGGTCACCGTGCTCAAAAAAAAAAAAATTTATTGAAAATTTATACATAAAAATTGAAATTAAAAATAGTTAAATTTTTTTTTAAAATTTCATATTTGATTCTTTTTTTTACCTGCCCATAGACCTTTTTTTTTCTTCACAGAGCATAATAGCGTCTTGAAGAAAAAAAATTATATCGAGCGCGTAGATCTGATTTTCAAAATTGAAGACAAGCTGCAAACAGAAAAATTTCTATCGAGCGCGTCGATATAATTTACAGTTTTACTACAAAGCACAATAAAAATACAAAATGAGGATGAGCTTAGAAGAGAAAAAAATTCTATCGAGCGCGTGGATCTGATTTACAAATTTGAGAACAAGCTTAGAGGAGAAAAAAAATTATATCGAGCGCGTAGATTAAATTTACAAATTTGAGGTCAAGCTGCGAAGAGAAAAATTTCTATCGAGCGCGTCGATATAATTTACAGGTTTTACTACAAAGCACAATAAAAAAATACAAAATGAGGATAAGCTTAGAAGAGCAAAAACTCTATAGAGCGCGTAGATATGATTTACAAATTTAAGAACAAGCTTAGAGGAGAAAAAAAAAATTATATCGAGTGCGTAGATCTGATTTACAAATTTGAGGTCAAGCTGCGAAGAGAAAAATTTCTATCGAGCGCGTCGATATAATTTAGAGGTTTTACTACAAAGCACAATAAAAAATACAAAATGAGGATAAGCTTAGAAAGCAAAAAATTCTATCGAGCACGTAGATATGATTTACAAATTTAAGAACAAGCTTAGAGGAGAACAAAATTATATCGAGCGCGTAGATCTGATTTACAAATTTGAGGTCAAGCTGCGAAGAAAAAAAAAATTCTGTCGAGCGCGTCGATATAATTTACAGGTTTTACTACGAAGCACAATAAAAAATACAAAATGAGGATAAGCTTAGAAGAGAAAAAAATTGTATCGAGCGCGTAGATCTGATTTACAAATTTGAGAACAAGCTTAGAGGTGAGAGAGATTGGACAGGAAAGGGCAGGAATCGATTTCAGGTGGTTTTGAGTCATATCTATGCAAGCTGAAATGAGATCTATGACAGGAAAGGGCAGGAATCGATTTCGGGTGATTTTGGGCAATATATATGGAAGCTGAGTTGAAATATATGACAGGAAAGAGCAGGAATCGATTTCGGGTAATTTTGGGCATTATATATGGAAGCTTAATTGAAAAATATGAATGGAAAGGCCAGGAATTGATTTCGGCTGATTTTGGGCAATATATATGGAAGCTGAGTTGAAATATATGACAGGAAAGGGCAGGACCCGATTTCGGGTGATTTTGGGCAAAAGATATAGTAGCTGAGTTAAAATTTATGACAGGTAAGGGCAGAAATCGATTTCGGGTGATTTTGGGCAATATTTATGGAAGCTGAGTTGAAATATATGAGAGAAGATTGCTGGAATGAATTACGGGTGATGTTGGGCAATAACAATGTGAGCTGAGCTGAAATATACGAGAGAAGATTGCTGGAATGAATTACGGGTGATGTTGGGCAATAACAATGTGAGCTGAGCTGAAATATACGAGAGAAGATTGCTGGAATGAATTACGGGTGATGTTGGGCAATAACAATGTGAGCTGAGCTGAAATATACGAGAGAAGATTGCTGGAATGAATTACGGGTGATGTTGGGCAATAACAATGTGAGCTGAGCTGAAATATACGAGAGAAGATTGCTGGAATGAATTACGGGTGATGTTGGGCAATAACAATGTGAGCTGAGCTGAAATATACGAGAGAAGATTGCTGGAATGAATTACGGGTGATGTTGGGCAATAACAATGTGAGCTGAGCTGAAATATACGAGAGAAGATTGCTGGAATGAATTACGGGTGATGTTGGGCAATAACAATGTGAGCTGAGCTGAAATATACGAGAGAAGATTGCTGGAATGAATTACGGGTGATGTTGGGCAATAACAATGTGAGCTGAGCTGAAATATACGAGAGAAGATTGCTGGAATGAATTACGGGTGATGTTGGGCAATAACAATGTGAGCTGAGCTGAAATATACGAGAGAAGATTGCTGGAATGAATTACGGGTGATGTTGGGCAATAACAATGTGAGCTGAGCTGAAATATACGAGAGAAGATTGCTGGAATGAATTACGGGTGATGTTGGGCAATAACAATGTGAGCTGAGCTGAAATATACGAGAGAAGATTGCTGGAATGAATTACGGGTGATGTTGGGCAATAACAATGTGAGCTGAGCTGAAATATACGAGAGAAGATTGCTGGAATGAATTACGGGTGATGTTGGGCAATAACAATGTGACAGGAAAAGCCAGGTATAGATTTCGGGGGATTTTGGGCAATATTTATGGAAGCTGAGTTGAAATATATGACAGGAAAGGGCAGGAATTGAGTTTTGGAGAGTTTGAGAAACATCTATGCAAGCTAACCTGAGATATTGGACAGGAAAGGGCAGGAATTGAGTTTTGGAGAGTTTGAGAAACATCTATGCAAGCTGGACTTGAATATGGTGCTTATATGCATGTGATAATAGACCCTCCTGTACACGGAACCGGTCTACAAACAGTCAAGTCTGCAACCCTACGTGCTGAGCTTATCCCATTTCGTTCGCCCTTACTCAGGGAATCCCTTTTGGTTTCTTTTCCTCCCCTTATTAATATGCTTAAATTCAGGGGGTAGTCACACATGAGTTGAGGACTTTTTAGCATTTACAGCTTAAATTATTCGTTTTATATATCTTACTCGTGTGTTGTGTTTAATCATTTGATTGATGAAGAGTTAGCTGGAGCTAACCAATTTCAATCATCTTGTAATAAGCTGTATAGTTGGCGCCTCAGTTACTTACTCAGCAACGTCAAAGACAACAGCAACCCTTAAACAGTATCTGCGTTATAAATCCATAGCCCAGGGGCTACAGTCTTTAATAACAATTAATTATATAGCATACTATACTATTTATAATTCAAATTAATGAAGTAACGAAACTCAACCATATGTAAATCATACAGTTCAAGCAAACAGCTAAGCGTGAATGAACCAAATGTATAAGGTGAAATATGCGTTCAACACGTCGATGATCATGTGCCCTGCAGTTCACATGGTGACGCGCAGTTTGCTGCGGTCTTCATCGACCCATGAGCCTAGTGATCCCCTGTCTGGGTTTTAAATTTATACACTGTATTTGCATATGAATAAATCATATGTTTCCTTACAAGACATCAACTAGTGTGTATATGTTACTATACAGCATTTCGTTCCCTGCTATAGCATAGCAAAGATAGTTTTACTCAGGCGAGAAATCTTTAATACTAACTACACACAAGCGGTGTAGCATATGCTAGTACCTGAGGTTTAACTGTTTGCTAAGGTTATTTTGTAAGGCTATGGTGTATATGCTCGTCAAACAGTAAAATGTGAACATATATATACTCTATAGCCTAGGATATATTGACATACAAGTACGTTAATGATCCTTTCGCAGGTTAATTTATTAAAACCTTGTTATACGACTTTTACTTCCTCTAAATCATCAAGTTCGAGCAACTTTGGTAATGCATTCGCAACACACAATGGCATCGCAAAGCTCACCTCCAGAGATCTCACTAAATACCCGTAGCAACCCTGGTAGTCCTCTATACTACCATCAATAGTTGATAGGGCAGAGATTTGAAAGATCTGTCGTCGGCACAAGGCCATACGATCAGCAAAGTTACCTAGAGTTCCACCATTTTAAACAACCCGAGGGTCGATTGGTTTGTCTAATAACTACACAAGAACCTTTTGACGGGTACTTGTATTATTTGCATGTATTAGCTCTAGATTTTCCACAGTTATCCAAGTAACTGAGGATATGATCTAAGAAATTACAGCTGTTATACTGAGCCTTTTGCGGTTCCACTTTAGTTTAGTTTGTACTTAGACATGCATGGCTTAACCTTTGAGCCGAGCGTATATTACTGGTAAGATCAACCAGAAATCTCAACCTATTATGAGTGCATAGAGTGCGCTTCTTTCAACGGTGAGCTAATCATTCGATAGTTCACCCAAGCTTATTCATTCTATTTAATACATCATTTTACACACAACTCCTCATAACTAAATTTCATTTCACTTATATATATATATTCAGTGCTAGAAACTATCACAATCAACTCTATTAAATCGACTAAACCATTTACCATTTGCCCTACAACCTTTAAGTCAAGCGTATATTACTGGTAGGATCAACCAGAATTCTCAACCTATTATGAGTGCATAGAGTGCGCTTCTTTCAACGGTGAGCCAATCATTCGATAGTTCACCCAAGCTTATTCATTCTATTGTAACTTCTTTAGTTTAATATTTAACTTTATTATATACTTTTAAATCAGTTTACAATTAGAAATCTATCTAGACTATCTATCAAGCTCCTAGCAGCTTGATGTCCCACACAGTTCTGTCCTCAAGTCCTTCTTTTCGTCTCCTTTTATACCTAAACAGGTATCTTGTTTATTGCTGGACTGCTCTAATCTCGGCTCTAATGGTAGACCTCTACCTGATGAATATTTTCTGGTACAGGACCTTTTCGTTATACAGTTGAGGAGGAGGTAACCGTTACTGGTTTATTATTAAGTTGCTTTATTACTGAGAAAGCAATTCAAATGACAATCATAACGGTAAATACTTAGACCGTAAAGATATTTAATATATCTTTTAAAAAGGATGATTCCTCTTTATTTTGTAGCATCATAAATATTCAAGTTCTACTATTTAAAAAGGTCTAGACTGACCGCTACAGTTGCCCGGGGGACTTTTTAGAAGTTTTAACATCATTTTGATTTCTAATCAATTTCAATAACTTTTATATTGTCTGATTTAAAATATACTTTTTACGTTAAACATTTTGTTTTCTTTTATTTGAACTAAAACTATTTTTATTATTGATTAATATTGTCAAAATACAAAAAATTTTTTAATACATTTTATATGAATAGAATACTTATGAAAATTTCTTGTTTGGAAATAATCATTTACAAATTTGATTTTAATTCTTACTTAATACTATTTTCAAATACAATTTATTATTTTTAACACTTATTACTTTACTTGAAACATTGAAAAAATTTTAATATCTAATTCTTATCTAAAATAAGATGCTTAAAATTACTTATATATTTTTTATTTGATTTTTTATGTAAAAGATTTTAATAATTTTTTTTTTTTGTTTTTTAAATATGTTTTTTATATTAGTAAATGTTAGTTAGTTTTCAACGTCAATATCTTCATCAATTATCATTGCTGGAACTTCAAGCTCTGATTTTACCATCCTTGGTATATTTTGGCTTGAAAAAATTCTACGCGACAGATTCAAATTTGATAATGCCATAGAGGGGAATTTTTTTTAAAACGCTTCCAGACAAAACTTGATTTGCCGCAAAATTTGCTTTGGAAACTGCCTTTAGTTTGCATAAGCAAAAAAAAAACTACAATGGCAATAATTACCAAATTACAAAATGATACTGTGCTGAATATTCAATACAATGACATTGTCAAATTGAAACCATCTTGTGTTTCAATTTCCGTTATTGAATATTTTGCACTTTTAATTGCAATTATTTGTAGATAAATACTGAAACGAGAAAAATTTATTAAACATTCTTGAACAAATTTAATAAATAAAATTAACAACAACACTAAATTGGACACACATAACATATATTTTTTCATAATTCAATCTTTTTAATTTCATTTCATTTAATTTATATATTTGATTTTTTAAACTTGTGTATTTCCACATTTAAATTTTTAAAATTGTGTATTTTTTAAGCTATTCTTTTAAAATTGTGTATTTTTAAGCTATTCTCTTGTGTTACTTATGAGATTAAATACTAAAGAAAGATTATTCATTAATATGTTGGAGCGCAATTTAAAAAAAATAAAAAAGGTCTCTATACTTTAAGGCTAATTAATTTAATGCATAAAAAATTTGCTGGCTAATTCAAATTCCATGCACTTAAATCACCTTCAGTAATTCATTTAATAACAATCGTCTTTTTGATCCTGATGATTTTAGTTAGTGTTCAAAAAATCCTAATTTAAATATCATAAAGTAGCAAAAACTGGCCAATTTTCATTATCTGAATTTCAATCAAAAATTTCAAAATATAATTTTAATTACAATTTAGAAAAATAGTTGTAAAAAAAATACTATAAAATGACTAAGATAACAAAAACACAACTTCTAAATAATTTGGCTAACATAATTTTCGTTTATGCTATAGAACCAAATCACAAATAATACTATTGATCTTCAAGTCTCACGTGAACACAAAATAGACTTAACACAAATATTTTCAATTATTCTATCATTTCAAATATTTCTTTAGATAATCATTTATATTTATTTCAAATTTTCTTTATTTTTCATACAATTAAATATTTTGAATGTGTTTTTGATAAGCTACATCTCCAAAATAATCAAAGTTCATATTAAACGTTTTAGGAAATTTTCTCAAATACGCTACAAACTTTTAATGACTATCTCGCACAAACAAAATACTTTATTTTTATTTTCATTTTTATGTGTCCAATCAATTTCTCTTTAAAAATTCAAAATACTTTAATTTATCAAACATAATTCTGAAACATACTTATTCATTCATTTCGATTTAATATCATTTATTCATAATATGGGTATAATCTATTTTTATGCACAACTAATGTTTTCTTATCTTTTGCAATTACCACATTTTCATCTGATAACAATTTAGTGACGACATAAGGTCCAATCTGTAAATGTTGTAATTTTTGTGCTTTTCCAGTTTGAATATTTTGAATCAAAACCTTATCTCCTTCCTTTATTTCAAATTCGTTAACTTTTTTATCATAAAATTTTTTGTTATTCAATTTACTTTCCAACAAATTTGCTTTTGCAATATCTCTAGTGTGTCGAAGTAATTGTTTCAGATGAATTGAATAGTCATCATAACAATATGGACTTAAAGCAGAAATACTTGTGCAAATTGGAAGATTAGCTTCTTGTCCAAATACAAGTTCAAATGGTGAATAACCTAAACTATCATGACACTGAGAATTATATGAAAATACTGCAAAAGGCAATAAAACATCCCAATTTTCATACTTTTTTTCTCCAACAAAATTTCGCAAATATGTTTTAATCGTTTTGTGAACTCGCTCTAAAGCACCATTTGTTTCTGGATGATAAGCTGAGCAATTTAATTTTTTAATCTTGAACAACTTACAAGTATTTTTAAACACTTGCGACATAAAATTTGAACCTTGATCTGTTAGAATTTCCAAAGGACTTCCATAAACCAAAATAAAGTTGTTAACTAAAGCATTAGCAACAGTTATGGCATCAATTGTTTGTAATGGAACAGCTACTAAATAGCGAGTTAAATCATCCATCATGGTTAGAATATAGCAATTCCTATTTTTAGTTTCAATTATTGGTCCAACTATGTCTAAAAATAGCCTTTGAAAAACTTTATCGCTGAAAGATGTTATTTTTAAAGGAACTCTAGTTTTTCTCTTATTTTTGTTTTAACTGACATTTTAAACAAACACGAACATATTTTCTTACGTCATTTTTAATCCAGTCCAACTAAATCTAGTTTTATTCTTTTATAAGTTTTATTTACTCCAGAATGACCAGAAATTGGTGAGTCGTGATAAAACTCTAAAATCCTTTTCTTCTTATCAACATCCAGGATTTCTTCTACTGGTTTTCATGAATTATTATCTCAATTTCTTTAAAAATATAACTTATCATAAAATTAAACATAAACGATGGAACACATAGTTCATCGATCCCTTGTATTGCAATTTGTGTAATTTTATTCTTAATTATAAATTTATACAGTTCATTCAGAAAATAAAAATATTCTCTTTGTCGTTGCCTCTTGAACATTTTTTTTTTATATATAACAAAAATATTATCCTTAATTTGAAATACTTTTTCCTTTACATTACTTTTATGTACAACATTAACTAATTCTTTTGGCAAAGAATCTAAATTTTCTTCAACAAAATAAATTTTTACATATGAACTATTATCAATTTTTGTTTTAACTATTTTTACATTATCTTTAATTACCAATTTACTTTCAGTTAACAAACTTTGAAATTTTAAAAACTCCACATTGCTGTCTTCAGTAACTATTTTTGTTGTATTTCTTGTTATAATATTTACACTGGAAATATTTTGATCAATTGAATTTACATTTTTTCTTTGATTTTATAAATTCAATCGTAGGAAAATCAGGTTTTTCATCATCTTGCACCACTATACATTGTGCATCTGAACTGACAATTCTACTCAAAACATCACTTAAATTCAAATTTCCAGGAATATGAACTATTTTGAGGTTAGGAACTACATTTTGTAATTCAATTTTCCATCTAGTAACTCTTGCACTACTTGAGCCTAACCGAGCATTCATCAAAGTTATTAATGATTGTTGATCAGATTGCACAAGTACAGATTGACAATAAATATACGATTTAAATGCCTCACAAACACTATAATAGATCGCCAAAGCTTCACGATCATAAATAGAATAATTTCTTTCCGCTGGTGTTAAAACTCTACTACAATATGCAATTACACGATTAGTTCCATTAACTAATTGCATTAAAATACCTCCAATTTGATAATTTGAAGCATCACATTGGATAATAAAAGGCAAATCTAATTCTGGAAAAGCCAAAATTGGATCTTTTACTAAAAGTTCTTTCAAATTTTCAAATGCTTTGTCACATTCTGCGGTCCATTTAAATTGTATATTCTTTCTTGTCAAATTGATTAATGGTTCTGTTAACTTTGTGTAATTCGGAATGAATTTACGAAAATAGTTAGATAATCCTAAAAATGATTGCACTTGAACTACTTTCACAGGTTTTTAAAATTTTTTACTGAATTTATTTTTACTGAATCCATTTTGTAACCATTTTCATTTATTATATATCCTAAAAAGATATTTCTGCTTTAACAAATTGAGTTTTGTTAGGTTTGAGTTTAATGTTATGTTTGTAAAAACTTCAAATAGTTTTCTTAATTTCATTATGTGTTCTTCAAATGTTTCTGAAAACACTATACAGTCATCCATGTAACAAAACAATGAAAGTCCTTGTAAATCGCACAAAATTGTATCCATTAACTTTTGAAAAGTTAGTGGAGCACCTTGAAGACCAAACGGCATTCTTTGCCACTCCCACTTTCCATACGGAGTAGAAAATGCTGTTTTGTGACGATCTTCAGGTGCTATTAAACATTGATGAAATGATTCAGAACAATCCACTGATGTGAAAAATTTTGACTTGCCAATAGCTTGCAAAATTTCATTGATATTTGGAGTGGGATATTTTTGTACTTCTGTTATTTTATTTAAATTCTTGTAATCAATTACCAATCTGTGTGCTTTCACTTTTTTAGTATCTTTATTAGTAAGTTTATTCACTGACTAATCTTTTTTTAGGAAAGAAAAATGCTGGTGAATTAAAATTTGATTTTGATGGAATGATGTATTGATTGTCTATTAGTTTATTAAGAATTCTATTAAACTCTTCATTTAAAACTGTTGGAATTCTGTAAGGTTTTTGAAAAACAGGCTTATCAGTGATAGTTGGAATTTCATGTTGTACAGTATTAGTAAAAGATAATTTTTCATGATTCAAATGAAAAATTTCTTGAAATTCTTTAATTAAATTTAACAGTTGATGACTTTCATTTTCTACCAAATGAGACAAATCAATTTCTTGTTTTATTAATCCAAAACGATTTTCATCCAGTAAAACTTCTTCTGTTTGAATATCATTATAAAACAAACTTCAAATTTTTACAACGATCAATCAAAAGTTTTTTCTCTTGAATTAAATTGAAATTTACAGTCTTTTCACTATTTATTTTTTCACATTTTTCATTAGCTTCTTCAAAAGAAGACATTGGAAGTCTCACATTTTCAATCTGTACATATTTTGAAATGTTATTAATTATTGCATTTTGCAAAATATTCATTCCAATAATGCACCCGTAAGCTGCTGGGAAATCACAATCTTTTAAGACTTGAATCTCAACCATCACATTTTTACGTGCAAGTTTCAAAGTACCATAAACTAAGCCCACTGTGTGAATGATATTTTCACTAATTCCTTTAATTGAAACTTTTAACTCAGGAATTATTTGAGCATTAGCATTAAGTAATGACTGACGAATTATAGAACAACTTGCTCCAGTGTCAAGCAAACCAACAACACATTTATTAATTAATATATCACTTAAATTTAAATTGCAATACAAGGCGTTCTGCCGATTTATATCAAGCGAGTAAATCTCGACTACAGATTTGGGACTTTCAGCAAAACCCTTTTTTAGTTTTTGATTTACATGTTGGACAGGTAGCACAATTTGGATTTGACTTCTGGTTTCCAGAATTCGCATTTTGCTGTGCATTTTGGGTATTATTGTGAGCTCTTTGATCTTGATTATTATTTTGCTTATTTTGATTTGCATTACGCTCAAAGTAACTTTGTGATTGATTATTATTATAATTCCTGTTAAAATTATTATTGCGATTTTGATTGTTATATCTTCCATAATCATTTTGATAACCAAAATTATTGCCAAATCTTGGCTGATAACTTCTGTTAGCAAAACCATTATAATTTCCTCTTTGTTGTTGGTTATTGTGAGCATAATAATCTTTTCCATTCTGATTACTTTGATTATGATTTTTATAACCCTGACTTTGATATCCCTGATTTTGATATCCCTGATTTTGATAACCCTGATTTTGATTCTGCTGTTTTGGTTGCAAATACTCATGCATGTGATTGACTTGTTCATTTGCTTCAATTGCTTTTTGGTCCAATAAAATATTGGCCACATTCATACCACTTATTGTAAGTGAAGTAGAATGTAAACATTCCTGCTTTTCAAGCATTTCAACCAGTTCTTCAAATTTAGCATTTATTTGCATTTGAGCAAATAATTTTAATCTATCGAGCAAACCATTAATTAAGGCTTGCTTCATGATACTTTCCATGTCTAAATCATTTCCATTATTTTGCATCAAAATGTACTTCTTTGAGCATACAATCTATTAACGAAACATTGAATTGATTCGTTTGTTTTCTGCTTCAAAGTGAACATCTGAATGTAGAACGAATATGATGTCGTTTTTTTTTTTTTTAGTAATGATTTTTTTTAAAGCTGTTTTAAAATCATCAAAAGTAGCAAATTCTTTGTCTTTAAATGCCAGAAAAATATTACTATTCAGCTTCAACTTCATAAATGAAATGACAGTCTGAACATCTTCAGGCTCAATAGGATCAAGAGACTTATAGACCATTTCACAAGATGCTAAAAATTTCGGCACCTCGTTAGAGTCATTTGAAAGCTCGCCAATAAACTTAAAATGATCTTGTATTTTTTTATCCATATTGATTTTTAAATTTCTCAAATGATCACTAAGATTCTTTTTCTTTAATTTATATTTTCTACCTTCTAAATTAACGAGTGTTTCATCAACTTCTATTGAATTTTCGCTCGAATTACTTTTTATATCATCAGAATCAGTTTCATTCTTTAAAATTTGATTTATATCATTAATCTCAATCTTAGGAAGTTTAACTGGTGACAAAGTAGCATTTACTACTGAACTAAAAGATGTATTAAAATACTCGTCACTACTTTCTGAATCTTCATTAGCTAAAATATTGCTTATTTTATTCTTGGCATCTATTTTCGCTGTTCGACTCATATATAAAAAACTATTTTTTAGGTGTAAAACACATAAAAACAGGAATTAATAAAATCTCAAACAAAATATCAAAATCAAAAACCACAACATAAGATACTTTATAAAATATTAAAAATCAAATAGAACAATGCTTCACAAAAATCATCACTTACAAGGTCATTAATCAAAAACTAATATAGCAACAATCAAATATACAAAAATTTTAATAACTTGAAAACATTATATAACGTAATTAATATATATACACTCAGAAAATTCACTCAATAACCAAATTTATAAATAATTAAAACTTAAAAACTCACCCTACTAATTTGAGGACGAAAAACATCTCAGATCTCCACCACTGTAACTTCTTTAGTTTAATATTTAACTTTATTATATACTTTTAAATCAGTTTACAATTAGAAATCTATCTAGACTATCTATCAAGCTCCTAGCAGCTTGATGTCCCACACAGTTCTGTCCTCAAGTCCTTCTTTTCGTCTCCTTTTATACCTAAACAGGTATCTTGTTTATTGCTGGACTGCTCTAATCTCGGCTCTAATGGTAGACCTCTACCTGATGAATATTTTCTGGTACAGGACCTTTTCGTTAGGTATAGTTGAGGAGGAGGTAACCGTTACTGGTTTATTATTAAGTTGCTTTATTACTGAGAAAGCAATTCAAATGACAATCATAACGGTAAATACTTAGACCGTAAAGATATTTAATATATCTTTTAAAAGGGATGAATCCTCTTTATTCTGTCGCATCATAAATATTTAAGATCTACTATTTAAAAGGTCTAGTAATTTTATTATTGTATTTCCCCCCCTCTGCATAAATGTCAAAAATGTCAATGTAAAGACAGTTGAATTAGATTTTTCACAAAGAACAGACGCGTTTAATTTTCGCTTAAATAAAAGTCACCAAGTAAACGCAATTAGTGACTTTTCATTCAATCATAGCCTGGAGAAAAGAAAATCCAGAGTCCTTATTCCACAGAAAAGGAACAGAAAACCCTCAGATCCTCACGGAGAGGAAATTATAGATTTACAACCTATAATTCAGGTAAAGCATAAATTGATCTCATCAGAGAGTCGGAGACACGACAATAGTAAGTGTCCTTTTCCCGCTGGAGTAAGTTTTCTTTCTACTACCATAACTCTCTGAATATTATTTGTTCACTTTTTCACAGTCTGCAGAATTTTTTGATATGGAACCAATGACAAAATATTATCAAGATATGATTCCTGTAGCTTATGTCGGAAAATGGCGAATGAAAGCTGAATACACATATAGAAAAAAACCTTTAGAAAAAGATTGTTTTATGATGTATGCTGATGTTATTGAAGGTTAATCGGAAGGTTCAAACGACCACTTAATAAATATCTAAGATTTTAACAATTTTTTAAAAAGTATTTAATTGGACTCAAATACGAGAAATTGAATAAAAAATATACTGCTAGTTGTCTCAATCTACAAGTTAGAATATTCTTATAGAAACAGAAAAAAGAACAAAATAAAATTGTACACATAAATTGTCTATTCGAAACTTGAAAATAAAACAATTGATTTCACCGAATTTCACAGAAAATTTAAAAAAATTTTAGCGATTTTATTCCAATTCTATACGCAGGTTAAACCAGAACGAAATCACAATTTTCTGTAGGCTCAAAAACTGAAAAACAATATTTAATCTGTGGTTGATCCATGTCACAAAGTGAATATCTCAATAGAATGACTCAAGTGATTTGAAAGATCTGTTCGATACTGATCGACTTCAGTTTTAGCAAATTATAATCTGTTCAAATTTGAGGCATTCAATTATGATTTTATACTGGAGCTCATCTAGATGACTTTATCTGATATCAATTCATAAAAAAAATACATTAATTGAAATCATAACTGTTCTTCTTGTCAAGCTTCACAATAATTTAACTCGCATGTTCATGACGTCATAAAAAATTGAGTTAATTACTTTGTTATGGTAGATCTATAATGAATAAGTTAGTCATAATTAAGATTCTATCAGATGATCATGGTGCAATCTTTATTGTGCTTCAACATGACATTCTTGAATTCAACTTTGTATAAAAGTCGTTTGAAAAAAACAATGTTTAAAAACTCTACTGGATCAAATTTTAATATGAACTTCAAAATGGTTCCTACCCTGATTCTGTTTTTATGTGTGTTTTCACTGGAGAAGATTTCTGGCTCTGTAATAGCGTTGATTAAACGAGATATTACAACTTGTCCTAACATCAAGAATGCTGGATACCTGAACCAATTAGATTTGAAGTTTATTCCTGTTGATGATGAACATACTGTTTTGAATGGAACTCTACATATTTTGAAGAATATCAAATCTCCCTGGAATGTAAATGCTTTTATACTTAACTTCTCAATATCTTAATTGGAATTTTTTTAGGTGGTTATTTCAACTGAACGTTACAACTTCAATATTTGGATCACAGGAGAAGTTCTTTTAAATATGCCAGATTTTTGTACAAACATAAATAATCCTACAGATGTTGTATATGCAACTACCAAAAATTTTAAAAACCATCAGTGTCCTCTTCTTGCTGGAGTAGGTATCCTTCCAATTACTTTCTGAATATTATTTGTTTACTTTTTACAGGCTGAAGAACTTTTTAATATGGAACCATTGACGACATATTTTCAGAAAATTATTCCTTTTACGTTTATTGGAAAATGGCGAATGAAAATTGAATACATTTTTAATAAAACACCTTTAGAAGTAGATTGTTTTATGATCCATTTTGATATTATTGAGTAAGAATCTACATATTATTTTATTAAAATATTGTGGGCATCAAGATGAATATTCACAAAACAAAATATGAAATAAAACAATCAACTCATATAGTGATTCAAATATGATATGTTGAACGAAAAAACTCCAAATATAGTTTTAGTAGATTCTAGTGGTCCCATTTTAAAATGTGACAAGTAAACAGTGAACAAACCTGAAGTTTTAGCTAGGTTGCCGAGTTTCCTCAGCTGACTAATTTTCTAAATTCTATCAATAACAGCCTCCTTATCTTGCATCCAACTGCTCTTAATTATTCCATTTATTCCATTTATTCAATTCACAAAATAATAAAAAAGATAACAAGTGTTCTTATCAGCTGGTTTGTAAATATTGCAGTATTTAGCCTGCTCGTGGCTTCAGACATGTGTTTTGTTTGGATGTTTATTCCCTGAAAAGTCATGAGGTTTGCGATAGGAGATATTTCGAATATATGTGTGAATTGACAATTATTAAAAATAAATGGACTGCGTGTGAATCATTTTGTTTCTGTGCATCTGGATTGGTTTTGTTTTGATGAAGCTTTATTGATCTGTATTTATGTTTTTTGAACACGGATCTACAATTTCCTGATTTTTCAATTGAAGTCACAGCTGGTTGAGCGATATTTTGAAACTTTTTGAAGTTATTACACGATGAAAATTATATTGTGATCAAATCAAAGCTTTAAGCAATATAGATTGTGTTTGCTGCATAATAATGCCAAATTCCCCTAGCATATTCCTCTAAAAAATCAAAAACTGCCTTGGCAACGCCGCTCTTCATTATTTCCATTTCAAAGCATATTGAGCATAATTATCAGGTTAATTCTCAGGTTATCGATTTTTTTGTACCACCGTCATTATTCACTATACTCGAAATTATTTTTGTCATTTGAGTAATTTTCGTAATTTATCGGCCTATTAACGTCCAAACAGCGACCAACTTTTGTGTCCACATGTGAAATGCTAGGCTGATTTAGCTGTGAAGGCTACGAAATGATGGAAATGGCTGCCAATGGTAGGTGGTGAACTGGCGAGCAAACTTTTAGGGTTTCAGCTGCAGACACTATTTTTAGCATTTTCAGTGCTTCGAGGTGAAATGCAATAAAGCATGTAATGCTGCTTATTGGAGCTGGCTGGGAATTATTGAGTTGGGAAACGAAATGTGTTGCATCATTCTAGTGGTCGGAAGGTTTTTTGACTAAATGATGATTTATTCATTGTGGAAAATCGATTTATTGATTATTTTATTTCTGTGACAATTTTAATGTTTTAAGTGTGACCATACGTTCTTCTTCAATTTCTAACTCCCAGCGGAATCTGAAAATTAATATCATTTCCCAGCCAAAAACTCTCTACATCCAGTGCTTCTGATAAAATTTCACAATATTTTAGCAAGTATTTCAGTGTTGTGAACGAAAAAAAAGGTCACAACGTGGGCTCCATCGATTTTTATTCCGCACATCTTTTGCTTTACGGCCTTTATGTGCACATGCTGGAGCATTAGAATGAAGCTTTATGTGGTGCTGGAAAATTGGCAAAATGGAAAGCGTGTTATTTAATGCGGCTTTTTTGGGTATTTCATGGGGTTGTGGAGGCGTTTGATGATTTAACCTAAAAAGAGTTTTAAGGCATCATATATTGTATTTTCATCTAATGGATCTTGAGAAAAATTTCAAGAATCTTCAAACAATACTTCCATTTTACATCAAAATTTAAATCAAGCTGTCAAACACCCCAATTCATATCAACTTAAACCCTCAATCAGGCCAATTTCCTCCATTTAAGCATCTTAAGCGTTGTTGCCAGTAAATTGGCATGACTTGCACTCACACAACAATTGTGAGCCTCATTCTTCGTCCGCCAGCAAAAAACTGGTATTGCCTATCTCCTTCGCACTCACGGCATCGCATTAAGTATTAAGCAGCGAGAAACTTGAATACATTGCAGAAGAAGAAGCTCAAGACAGCTCAGAACAGGGATGCATGATGAGTATGGTGCTTGCTAGTATTTTGAAATTAGTTTACTTGTTTAATGGATACTAAGCAATACGAGTAACCTAATTTAACCTTGAAAAGTCCATTTGCCTGGAAAATTTCTTGAAGACACTTTCTGACAACCCCAAACTCGTTTTTCTTCAATTTTTCTTTTCTTACACAATATTATAAATAGAATATCGAGGCAAAAAGCAAACGTCGTGGCTGCTGCTGGTATTTGTGAATTTTGATTCGTTAAAGCATGGTTCTATTCCTAACAAAGTAGTGATTGTTGATGAAAGAAAATCGATTTTATGATTTTTTTACTTGCCTAGATTTCGGAAAATTTTCGCTGGAAAGTTTTAGAATTGGCAGTGAGTTTTATTTGGATGATAAGAGGTCTTATAGTCAAGGTAGAGTTGATAAGGATGGTTTTTTTCTACGTCATTACCAGCTGTTGGCAATCTAATCTCAAAGTTGGACTTGACTACATTCATTTAAAATTAGAATTTCTGCTAGCGAAATATCTTTTGAACATGATTAAAGAATCCCCAGAATCACTCTGCTTCAAACTTCTATTAAAAACTTAAAGTCGACATGCGAAGGAAGAAGAAATCCATTTCGTACACTTTAATTGCTGTACCACAACTTTATATACTTTATAGCATGAAAAGTATTGGGTATCATCAAGTGCCAAGTATACAAGAAAATGCAAGACATACTGCAAATCTTGATGCAAAGGGAAAGCACTCTAAGCACATGAAATTGCGGATGCTTAAAATGCAATGCTATGTGCCAGCATTCTACCTCCGCAAAGAGAATACTAATTAAGCACCAGGCAGTTAATATTCTACTGATGAATGCGAGAGTGGAGAACGAGTTGGCTGAATTAATTAACAGCATTTTTGCGCCAATAAAGGCTTTTAAGAGTTGCTGGGGGGAGGGGGAATTCTTCTAGGGAATATAGATTGCTTGGGAATTGTAGGCTTGGAGGTTATTTGAAGAGGTTCTGAAGGAGAACCTTTGTAATATTTTTTAAAGCTATAAATGTTTACTGTTTTATTACCTCCGAAAACAGTTTGCGGAGGAAAACTTCAAAAGAATATTCACCAAAATAAAAGTTATATTATACCACAATAAACTTACTTCCAACCTAAAAGTAACTGAAAACTACAAAAAATAAAAAAAAAGACTCATGGCAACGTCGCATTTTTTGCTCATCGTCCGGAATGATGCATAATTAAAAGGCCTCGGCAGCTAGAATCAAAGTCATTCGACATGTGTGCTTGTCCTCAGTCATTATGATTCGCTTTTTGAAGCACTTGCTTTGTCGAGAGTCCCTTGTTCCTTTTATGTGAATGTTGCAGAGGAAAAATATCGAATTTCATGTAGTTTCATCACGTGGGGCAAAATGATTCTTAAAAGAATTCTTTTTAAATGAGTTTTGTTGAAAATTCTATTTTTGGATGGAATATTGCAAAACAGACACTCAAAGAGCAATTTTTCTCATATCTTTAGAAAAAAATGGATGCAACAAACTATGTCTAGAGAAAAATACTATTATGACATTAAAAGCAAAAACATGCACTTTCCGCCATCCTGCCCTAAAAAACGATTTTCCAGTTCAACATTCGCTTAATTCGCAATTTCCTGCACACAATGTGTACACAGTCCTTGTCTATAAATGCAACCAGCTCGCTCTGACATCGGAGCCATTCATAAACATGCATCCACGTCATTTCCCAAGTAATCGTCAATTAAAAAAAAAATACAGCAAACAGCCAAGTATGCAAAGCTTGAACTGAATGAATAATAAATAAATATTTTGATTATATTTGCTTGCGCTGAATGTGTAATTTTGTAATTTTTGCCAGCCTCGTGAGTTTAAGCAACACTGTTGCGAGCTTATAAATTGCGCCTTAGGTGGCTAGAGTCTCGTCTCATACGTCCATTTGATTGATCGGGAACATGAAAATTGCTTTACAAAAGATTTGGAAGACGCCCCAGCAATTGGATACAATGTAGTTTTATATTTTCAAAGATATTTAACACCAAATCAACTCCAATATCATTCCAAAAACGCATTTCGATCGAAATTCATTCAAAATCAGCACTTTAATTTAACTGCTGACTCTGATAAATTGGATCGTCAGCCAACGTTGCCAGACTTGAGCCTGTCCCAAAACAAAAACAACACCAACCCAGAATGAAAACGCCAACAAAAAGTGATTGATTTATTATTAAATGGAAAAGAACACAAAATTCTTTTCAAAGTATTCAAAAATTATTTATTTTGAGTTTATTCAAAATACATAAAAAGGTCATTGTGTATCGAGTTTATTGTATGGATGACAACAACAACAGGCCGTATAATTAACATACACATGTACATAGGGAATGGGAATTCAGACGGTTCAGAAGGCACTAGGAGGCCAGTTAGACATTTCTGTTGTTTAGGCATTTTCATTGATGATATCAAAATACTTGCTTAGTTATCAGAGAACGGATATTTTCCATCTATAGTCTAATCTAAGATCAACGACTCAAAATTAATAGTTATAGGTTCAATTCCCCAACTTTTTCATTATCAATAATTTTTATTCGCTACTAAATCTCCCAAATACCTTTCAGTTTACGCCATGAACGCCCACTCATTAACAGACCGTTAAAATTCCTCGAAAAGTAAATAACACACAAGAAAATGGTTTAAAGTAAAATTTCTTACTCAACAAAATTGTAAAATTC
Source organism: Parochlus steinenii (assembly GCA_038502155.1). Lineage (NCBI taxonomy): Eukaryota > Metazoa > Arthropoda > Insecta > Diptera > Chironomidae > Parochlus > Parochlus steinenii. The sequence continues at coordinate 1,922,105 of JAXCIN010000032.1, read as the reverse complement.
CAAACTCACGTGCCCAATATCATTACTGATGATTTATTATCTACACTTTGTTGGCTGTTGCGTCGTTAAAAAGAATTTACAATAATAATCATTTTTATTTGTGTCGTGTTTTTTTAATGTGTTTTATTATATATTTTTTTTGAATGTCATACTTTCTCCTCAGTATTATTTCATGTATTTGATAATGATAAATATACTGGAAATAAAACTCGAATAGCACTGAATAGCACTGAAGGCACCAACAACAAGGCATCCCAACATAATTTGCATTTTGGCTGTTGTTTAGTTAGTGGAAGTTTTCCAGTTTTTTTTCGACTTTCGGAATTTTTATAAAAAATAATTTGTGGCCAAATGTCCGACTGACGTTATGATGTCTTGAAAGTCAGAAGTGGAGTCTTTTTTGTACAAGTTGTAGGTTTTTTAAATATTAATAAAATATTTGTTCCTGGAATGCCGAACTTTCGCCAAAATTGTCATTATTAATGGAATCACTCCCCACAAAAAATCTTCAGGCAAATCAAATTTTTATCGACCAGCTGAAGATGACTCTAGTGACTCTAGACCACGAATTTGGAGGATGTTCTTACTGCCAATACATGCAAAGCAATCATATCTCCTCATCCTATAGTTTTTATAGTTGTGCCAAGTTTTTGAGGCAAAATGTGCCATAAAAACGGAATAAATTGAATAATTGGCGCTGGCTGTTGTTGGCCTCATGTTTTTGCATGTGTTTCTTCTTTTCAGCCTTTTTTTTATTGTAGTTGGCTTTTTTGCTGATACTTTTTTTATGCCATATTATTTTTTTGTTGCAAGAATACTGCAAACGAAAAAGAGAATACAAAAAGATTTTCTGCCGTTGTTCGCGCTCGCTTGTTTGTTGGCGATGTTTGCGTTGAACAAAAAAAACTCGCTATACAGCTAAAATGGCCGATTCTGAGGTTTTTCTGCGTTTTCTCAGTTTCTTAGTTTCTTCTGGGTTTACTTGAATTTACTTGATACAGCTTGAATTGGCTTGAATGCTTGAAAAAGTTGAAAAGAAATTTTTTAGGCCGAAGAAGCAGACAAGAAATTCAAGAAATTCAAGAAATGTTTTGCATTTTCGAGTGGACTGTTGGACTATAGGAAGTTGTGGGAGAGCTTTTGAACCTAGTCTGATAAAATTACTGAATTAAAGTCGAAAAATGATCGGTCATACAAAATAACGTTACTAAATGCAAAATTTTATCAATCTCCACCTAAAGCCAGCTACTTTTAACCAAAAATTCTCCTAATACCATTTAACATAACCATGCTAATGCGAAAAACACTCTTCTATCAATTAGCGACGCTCCAAAGGGCAATTTTGCCGTGATAGTGCTGATTAAGCGCTGATAGGTGCAATCTCGGCACTTTATGAATAGTGAGGCAGCTTGAGCTCATAGCACATAGCACTTAGCCACATAGCAAACACTTGGTAACAATTTGAACAATTTTATAAAACACTTATTTTACTTTATTTACATCGTACTTACTTTTTATGCGGATTTTTGCTGGTTAATGCAGTATTTTGCAGTTTTTTTGATGCATTTTTTTCTGTCTTTTTAGTAATTCGCTGAACATCAGCTGAAATTCAATGATTTTATTTTTAGCTGATTTAGCAAAAAAATAACAAATACGTGAATATATTATTGAACTGACTAATTTTTTATGTGAAATATTTTTTGCTGATATTTCTGAATATTTTTAAATTTAGCTTATAATTTGCATTTTATTGCCTTTCGAACGGGTTCCTCGACTTTTTCTGCGGATTTTTGGTTTTGGTTTGGAGAAAATTGCAGGTGCTGGTTTGTGGTTTGCTCGGACGAAAATATGAAATATTTGAAGACCCGACAAAATTTTTATAAAGTGGTAAAATCTAATACTTTTAAAATTATTCTGAAGCTTTCAAAAAATAAAATAATTTTGTAGAATTTTAGTTGTCACATTAAAAAACGAATAAAACCAGTTCATAAAAGTTTTTAACATTTTACAATAAATTTTAAAACACACACAAGACCCCATTAAAAATATTCAACCCAAATTTACTAGAAAAAAGTAAACAAAAACACAATGACGTCATTAAATAATTTGATAGTGCAATCAGCCCGTTAAAATTTCCCGTTAAATGAACCAAAAAAAAAACCAGTCCATTATCGTTAAATTTGCAATAATTCGTAATAAGACCCAAAATTCAAGAAATTCAAGAAATGAAACAAATTTCAAGAGAATTAAATAGATGTTTAAATTGTTTTAAAATGATATAAACAAATAAATAAAGAAATATTTCTTGAAAATTACAGTTACAACGATGCTTTTAATATTTTCATCGGATTAATACATTCATACACTTTCTTCCATTTATTGCAGGCAAAATTGCATTTTATAAATAAATGCATTTAGCGTGTGAAGGCAGAAAGCTTCATTATTCAAGTTGTTTAATGCATATTCAAGTATCGCCTAGTACAACCAGCAAGTATAACGTTCGCTGCGTTCGAGACATTAACCACAAATCAAAGTCACTTGAGCCCAGCCAAGCAAACTTCTATCTACTTGTATATACACCATCTTTTGCCTGAGCTATTAAAAATGCGGAAACCTTAGCGAGTTGCCAGATGCTCGAGCACTCTACATTAGTAAATTTTGAAAGATAGCAGCTCGTTTAAAATACACTGAGAGAAAATGTCTCAGGTTTAAGGTTTAGTCTCTTTCTTTACCTTGAACTACAGCAAATTGATATTTATTACAACTTTACAAAAATTGGCCCAAGAAATCCTTACTAAAGCACTAATTACCTAATTATCCCTCAATTTCTCTCAGTGTAGCGCATGTTTTTAAAATGTACATATTTTACTTTTTAATCTGGTGCGGGTTTCCCTTTGAATGCGTTGTGGAAAAGTGGCCTGCTATTGTATTGGAACAATGGAGGCATTTTGATTAATCATAATGGAAGCAAATGAAAACAATGTTAATTTAAATAAATCACAGAATCATGTTCCAACACCACCACAGACCACAGAATGCTCGCGTAAAGCTTCAAATATCACAAAAAAATGGAAATAATGTATTTTGACCTTGAATTTTTTTTTGTTATTCAACTTCTTCTTTTTTATTCAAAAAAATTGCTATTCATTATTTTTCAGTGCTCTTTTTTGTTGTGGAGTTTTGGAGCTTTTTTCATAATAATTTTTTTTGTTCAAATACACAAAAAAATAATTACACGAAATTTAAAAATTTGAGTGAAAAGGAAATATGTGAACAAAAAGACTTGGCATATATACTTGGAATACTTGGAATACTTGAAAAAGTGTTCGTGGATTAATGACTTAATCAGTTTTATTCAAGACTTATTCACGTTTTTTGATGGTTACATGGAGTATTTTTTAGTTTTTTGGTGTATTTGGTATTTTTACGTTTCTGAGAGATTAAGATGGAGCTGGAAGAAGTTTATGGTATTGTTGGTATTGTTGTCGTTTGAATCGCTTCTAATGGAGTTTGACGGAGTTCGAAGGTCAGCGAAAGACGAGTGAGCTCTGCCTTTGTTTTTTATAATATGAAGAGCTTTAACTGCAATTGTTTTGGAATTCTATAGATCAATTGTATTTGATTCTGGTCTAGCTTTAATTTTCAATCTTTGATCTTTAGAACCTTTAGAAAAACTTAATGATAGAAAAAAAAATATCATAAAAAAATCCATATTCACCCAGCAACACAGAAAGTCATCACCGAAATACCGAATTACTTAAATGCTTATAAATAATGTTCACCAGCCGGGCAAATAATGAACAACAAGCATTCATGTTGTATTTACTCGTTTAATTCCGTGTGTACCGAAGAAAATGTGTGTTTTAAATAATTTCTGATGTATTTTCAGCAGTTTTTTCTATTAAAATTTCATTACATTTTAAATTTGTTATGCCGTCATATTCACAGACCAACGCAACAACAAAGGCACTATATATGAAACCAGGAAAATACTATTAAACGTTTTGATGGATTTTTTATCTTAAAAACCGTCTTGATTATCCGACTGTCTTTATAACTTCCATGTAATTGTTGATTATTTGTTAGAGTAAGAAATTTGAATAAGTATCTTTTGACGACTTGGATGAAATGGTACAAATATAAATGATCAAATAACCTTGAAAATTCAAGTTAAAAAGGTGGACCCAAAAATTCCTGGTACCGTCGCTTTATACATAATAGTTCCAAAAAACTTTTTTCAATGAAATTTCATAAAATTTTCTTTTATCTCTATACTCAAACAATCTTTACCTGCAACACCCCTAAACTACTTTTCTGATAATTTTGTGCTTCTAACTTTTCTAACTAGCCCCTGTAGCACAGTGGAGTAGCCCCTGTAGCACAGTGGATAAAGCGCTTGCTATAGGGGCTGGGAATCTTGGGCTTGATTCCCGCAGTCGACACGAGTAATTTTTGCCATCAATTTTTCACCATGAAAGTTGGTGTCAAAAAATAACTTGTGGAAGCTGTGTGGAGTTGAACCTCGAAATGCGGATTGATCGACCGCATTCTAAAGTGGACAATGGATTGTTGCAAATTGGAAAATGGGAATGTGTCTTTGTCACGCATACATTTACAATTAGCTTCATGATGTTTACAGTATAATTGAGATCGTTTCTTCGAGTAGTGGTTCGGAATCCACTCACCAAAAATAGTAGGTCCACACACAGCTGCGGTAGGCTTATAACCCGCCCAGTATATGTGTTATTATAGATGAAGCCGTAAAATACTTCTAAGTATTGCATGGCGGTCCTATCCCACAACTAGGGATGTAGCACCAATTTCATTCATTCATTCAACTTTTCTCTGGCTTTAAAGCGTAATGTGTTTGGTGTAATGTTTATTGACCAACATTTAATTGAACAATTCGAAAAAGAAAAATTATTTATACAAATATGAAAATCGGTGTGCTGTTGTTGGCTGTTGTGATTTTTTTGATTTTGGGCCCGTGGTTCATCAACCTCCATAATTTACACGTTATCGCAATTAAATTATAAGCTGCGGCCTATTGTTTGTAATTTTCTTGGAGATTGCGCTTAATTGAGTTTTTACCGAATATTTTTTAAACATTTTGGATTTTTTGCCATTTTTTCTTGTAATTTAGATGAATCACGATACTGAATTTCACTGATATTCGAGATTTTAGCTTAAAGATCTGAAGTTCTTCTTCTAATGACACATTTTGTGTCGGTTAATCGGACTTTTGATCTTGGACATGGCAATTATTGGTGATTTCTGCGGCTTTGCGCTGTTTAGAGTGCTTTTTCGATGATTATGGAGATGAGTGCTGGTTTAATGATTGTGATTTTTGGGTTTTAAGCGTTCTTGCTTGATTTGGCAAATTTATGGATTTTTGCTTCAAAAAAACTTCAGGAATGAAGCTTTTGTCTTCAAATTCAATTTCTAAACCAACAGCTGTCACGTGCAGTCAAAATTTCATAACATAAACAACCTGTCTAATATATTTGCAGTCAAACCTACATAATTCTCCTCTACACCTCTTTTAATTCCTGCAAACTAAGAGTAAACTGTAAAAGTAAAGAGCAAATACAAGTCAGATTAAAAATATGATTTGTTTCTAGTTTTCTAGGAAATTAATTAACAATTTTAATTATTTTACGAAGAAAACTTGAAGTCGGTGTGACTTTTGACAGATGTTCCAGTTTCGTTTAATTAAACATTGTATTTAGAGTTTTTGAGCAAATTTGTTATTTTTTTAAAGAAGGGCTAGACTATGGAATATTTCACAGGAAATTTGAGAAAAATTATTTATTTAATCGAAAATTTGTAGCATATTCAAAGAAATTATTATTTAAAGCTCAAAAAATATCCAATAAAAGCTTATAACTTAAATTTTTCTGTATCGTAAGATATTTTTCGTCAGAAAGCAAAATAGAACACGTTTTGCCACAAAAAACACTCGCAAAATACATAAAATTTTCAAAAAAATCCCACAAAAAGCTCCAAATTCAACGAAAAAAACTCGCAAAACTGCTTTATCAGCAAAAAAGGGTCATTAATTGGCAGGTGGAACAGGCACCACAATCGTTGTGCTTCCTCATGGCTCATTTAGTCATTCGAGGCTTTTTCCCGCAGCACTAATTTGCAACATAAATTACTATGAAAGGGAAAAAATGCTGGAAAACTCAAGGTAGAATAGAAAAATCGTAAAATGTGGTTGGCGAACTTAAAAAAAACAATTTCTATCAAATATTTAAAGCCATTTTTTGCTGGTTGTTTTGTTAAAAAGAATTTCAATAAAATTAACCAAAACATTATATATTTTTCATTTCAAAATTGAATTACCAAATTCATTTCTCTAACTGGCTCGTTCTAATCTCGCCTTAGTTTTTCTGTAAGCCAGAATGACCTCATCTACGGTGGGCATGCCTCCAGATTGCTTTTGAAGAGAACTCCGAAGCTGACGAATTACTTGAAGTTTTATTTTGAGGGTGCCAGTGCTGATTGTGTGATTCCCAAGTCGGTTCACAACACTCTGAAAATTTTATTGGGAATTAAAGTAACTGCAATTTTATGTAGAGTTTTAAAATGGTTTTTGGCAAACTGTTGTTATTTTGGATGGTGATTTATGGCGAAGATTAATGTTTCGATTAATTTAAAAAATGGCCTCTAGAAATATTTGAATTCTTAAAAACAATGAATTTTAAGCCTCTGGTTAAAAAATCTACCAAACCACCATCAAACCAAATAACCACAAAAAATATTTATAAAGCAAAACATCACCTCTTTCCTAACTGTATTTGTAGCCGAAAACGTGGTCTTATGTAGGCCACCCAAAAAAAAGCGTTGAATCCAGTCCATCGCAAAATTGGAACCTTGCAGGTCGCGATAACATAACAAGTCTTCTTCGTACGTTCTTGAGGAATCTAAAGGAGCTGAGAAGAAAGTCAAGCCTTCTCTTCTCTCGCGATCCCATGTGGTATCTATGGAGATGGCTTCAAAGTTTAAAATGATTTTGTTTTGGTTGTGATCGATGGAGAATTCGTCGTCAATGTCAAGCAAAAATGAGTGGCAGTGTCCAAAATTCCAGACATCATTACTCTTAGATGATGAATGAGTGGCATCAGCTACTGCTCCTTCAACAAGCTTCATAAAGCTCGGTAATTTAATCTCATATTGCACATGAACATTGTCAAACTCGAAATTTTTAGCTTGAATAATCTCCAGAAGCAATAAAATTCGACAATATTTTGGTATTTGGAAGTCTGGAGATGGTTTAGAGTGCAAGCTGAGGTTGGCAAGTTTCTCAATTAATTCGCTAGAAATCCCGTTATTCAAATTTTCGCGGTTTTTCTCTTCTAGCAATTGGAAATGCTTTTGGTCGAAGGTTTTTGAAAGATTTTCGATCCCATAGCAGTACATTTGCTTGCTCGTGGTGTCAATTTCCAAGTAATAAGGGTTTTGATCCACCTGAAAAACTTGCATTTTAAAAATTTGAATCATTTTAAAGTCGTTTCTTGAAACAAATATATCCTTAAATCAAGAAAAATAGATACCTCATTAAAATCTGGGAAAACTAAAAATAATCCATCCTCTTTTCTATATTTGATCAAAAAGAGAACACTTGGTGGATCCAGATCTGCCAAAATGTACATTGTCTGAAAATTATCGACATTTGAATAGCGAGTATTGAACTCTTCAACATTCTTTTGAAAATATAACTGAGAAGATTCCGGAGACGAGATTTCTACATTTTCCGGATCCTTCTTGCTGTTATCCACCATTAACCTCAACCTAGTAGGAGGAAGCTGTTTCTCCTTCACAAAATCTCCATTAAGCTCAAATTTATCTTCCTCCACGCAGGAGTAAATCCGCTTAGCGTCTTGTGGCTCCTCTTTAATCATCTGATGATATCTTTTCTCGAGATCCGTCTTGCAGTTTTCTTTAGTGGAAAAAAAGGATTTCTCCACATCACTGAAAAACTTTTGCTGCCATTTTAAGATTAAAGCTTCTTCGAAGTCACTGGTCGTATTTTCTGTGGGAGCTTGGACGGAAGGGATCAAATCAAATTTGGGAATCTTGATGATTGAATAGAGCTTTTTAAGTGTAACCCTGGAATAATGTAAATTTGTTATGGAAATCTTCTGAAAATTCATGGGTATACAAACTTGAAGCGGAAGTTATCAATAGAATCTTTTGTTCGGTAGACGCCGGTATATTGATTGTTCACTTTTCTATTCAGCATTTTTCGATCTTATCGTTTGTTATCAAGACAATCTATAATTTAAAATATTGTAAATTGTCCAGATTGTTTGTAAATTTGATTTGTTTACTAAAATATTGTTTTTTAGATCACCATGGCAATATTTTGTAAGACCATTACATAAAAACAGTTACAATTAGTAATATTTGAATATTTAGTAGAGAACTCCATAAAGTGTCTCGACTACATAATCTAACTGAATTTTTATTTGGAGAAAAATTGAAAATCTGAGGTATTTAATGGTTAAGTGCAAAAGTTAGATTCATAAAGCTTTTTCAAAAATTCTTAATTTTAATTACAACCTCTTCAATTTTAAAAAATCAATAAACTTCAAAGGAACTTTTCATAAAATTCTTCATAGCTGATTTCTACAAAATTACGATCCACCAACAAACACCACCAGCAAACTTCATTCAGCTGTTGCTTTATCTCTATTCATTAATGTTTGCAAAATTACTTTCTATGTTTATGTTCACTATTCAGTATTTATTGGTCAGCCGCACAATCAATAGCTATAACTTAAAAAAGACTCGAGCTTGACAGAAGAGGTCGTGATAAGTGTACAGCTTGGTGACGTCACTTTACGTTCAAAGTATTCTTATTTATTTATTAGTATACGGTGAGTCAGAAAAGGTGATAATCAACGGCTTTGAAACAATTAAGGCGAATTCTATCGAATTTGATTGTTATTGGTGATTTGATGGTGTATTGAGCGGTTGATAAAGCTGTAATTGAAGTATAGGCAACTTTTTCAGCTGTGATTCATTGTTTGAATGTCTTGAAACGTCTTAAGTGTGGCATAATTTGGAAATTCCTATTGCATTCTCGAGAAAAATTTATCAATTTCGTTCGATATTCCTTGAATTCCAGTTGTTATCTAATCAGGCCGGCTAGTATAGTCTATTCTATAATTAAATAATTTTGAAAAAATACCTCGTCACCTTTGTCTTCGTTATTTTATATTTAAACTGTTTTTTAATAATTCCAATCATTTTAGGCAATAAAAACTTATAATCCCGCGGAAATTGGGTGTGAGTTCATTCATTCATTAGCTAGGGCAGGAAGGAAGTGACTAAGACACTAAATATTAAAAGAGGCAGGATGTCTGTTCAGTTTCAAAATAACCAACAGCAAGAGATTCATTTGAATAACCAGGAAGATCTGGAAGCAAATGGACATGCACAAAGAGAGTTTAACAGAATGACATCCACAGAAGAGAGGGAGGAACGCACAAGGGTTAGAAGGATTTTTGAGTCGGTTAGTTTTCTAAAATTTCTCATTAAAATACAAATCAAATTCTAACAATATTTTAGTATGACCGAAATAGAGACGGAAGATTAAGCGTAAGCGAGATGAAGTCCATGATTCGTCAGCATCAATGTGAAAATATGCCTGCTGGTCTCTCTAAAAGAATCCTCCAAATGGCTGATGAAGATGGAGATGGCCACTTAGATTTTGATGAGTTCTACAAACTATCACAAGAACACCATTGGCTCTTCAAAGATATTGCAGTGAAGTACTGTAGGTACCTGATACCAAGAAGAGATGGAGGGCACATCATTGACGAACCAGGTAAGGCGTTTGCATGATTCTTAGCACTTTTTTAGTAGAAATTTTGATACTAACACTTAGCAATTTGAAAATTTTGAAAAATCTTAGCGCCTGGTAATGCACGATCAGAAACTAGTAATTTAGCTGTTCGAGCCAGAATGCAGTCTGCCAGCACATATGACTCAATAGGTTAGTTGCATGACCCAAATTCAAAATTTTCATTAAATTTTGGACGATTTTGACTTGATTCAAATAATTGGGTAATTAAATTGATGAATTTTTCAAGGTCAACTATTGTTGATTTTGATAAATTTTTGTAATTTTTCTTGACTTAATTTATTTTCAAGTTAAAGTATGAAAAATCACATTATATAATATTAATTTGAATTTTTGAATGAATTGGTTTTATTTAGCAATTTTAATTATGTTAATAAATTTTTAATTGAGCTTTATTGGCTCTTTTCTTAGCTAATCAATTTTTTAAAGCATGACACATTTTTAGAAATGTTACCCTTTCTTTTGTGAATTTTTTTTAAATATTTGATTAGTTACCTTTAAACACTTAGATAGTATCTAGCAAAGTAAAAGTAAATAAGCTTAAAAGTATTTTCAGGCTTTTAGAGATGATTTATAAAACTAAATCACACAATTCGTTGTATTAAAATCTCATCAGGTCTTTAATTTATCAATTTTATAATTTTCCTAATAAATCCTACCATTATTTACCTTTAGATGGCGCATATGAAAATTCGATGACGTTCTGGCCACCCCCATGTGGAATGATAATCTTTTCTATATTAGAAATTATCGCCTTTGTAGTTGATATTGTAGCATTAAGGTGAGTTTGTCCTTTCTATAATAAACGTCCGATTTATATTTTTATTATTTTTTTAGAGACTACGATAACACAATCGAGACAATTGGGACGAATACCAACGGACCAGCAGCGACTCTCTTTATATATAATCCTAGAAAACGAGAACAAGCCTGGCGTTTTGTGACTTATATGTTTGTTCATGTAGGAGTGATGCATATCATGATGAACTTGATAGTTCAACTATTTTTAGGAGTAGCTTTGGAGTTGGTGCATCATTGGTTTGTATTTTGATCCATAAGAATCGCTTTAAACTCATATGTTTCTGTCTTTTAGGTGGCGCGTAGCTTTAGTTTATGTAGCTGGCGTCTTGGCTGGTTCAATGGGCACTTCAATTGCTAGTCCACACATTTATCTAGCTGGAGCTTCAGGAGGAGTTTACGCCTTGATCACAGCTCACATTGCCACTATAATCATGAACTGGAGAGAAATGGAATTTGCACTTGTCCAACTGTTCGTCTTTTTAGTGTTCTGTGGTACGGACATTGGAATGTCAGTTTACAGGCACATTTCTGATCCAAATGATAGAGTTGGTTACATGGCACATTTATGTGGAGCAGTAGCTGGATTATTAGTTGGAATTGGTGTGCTTAGAAACTTGAATATACGTCCTTGGGAGAAGAAGCTTTGGTGGGTTGCTGTGACCTTGTATGTCGGATTAATGGTCACTGGAATTTGCTTCCACATCTTCTACCCTGACTACTTTTACCTGCCTCCAGTCCCCTCATCACTTTACAATAATGGTATCAAATAGGTGCTTTTAGATATATTTTAGATCTTAAAAACGAGCTAAATAGTTTTAAGTATTTTAAAGTTTTTATTTCTTCACTTTTTAGTGAAATATGAAAGAATTCCGAAGTGGTCATTTTACGACCAAAATCAATTTTAGCGGGCTAATTATAAGATACAAGAAAGACAAAAAAATGTCTTGTTTTTCAGATAAAGCTAATGAATGCTTGTGATTGTTTATCTTTTTGTTAATCTGGAATTTTCTAGTTCATTCAACTTTTATTTGTTTGTTTGTTTTGTAAATCAAGCCATATTTTTACCTTAGAAAATGTAATATTTTGGACTCATTTTAAATCTTGAACTTCTCAATTTTTTTTCTTAATTTTGAAAATTGTCGATAAATTGTGAAAATTTGAAAATTGCTAAAATTGCATTCCAGTATTATTTACTTTGTAAATTTTTATTATAAAATATACTAAAATTTTTGACGAAGAGTTTCTTTTTGAGACATGCCTTATATTAAAAGCACAAAATAAGCTTTATGTGAAGCTTTATATGACTTCAAGAGCATTTAATGCATTTAAGCACTTGCAACATGATGTTTTTCGATGTATTTTTAAAATTGATGACAAATAAATTTTTATTGAAACTGAAAAATATTTTGTTTGCTTCTATTTTTTATTGAAATTTTTGCAAAAGTGTTCATCAGAGTTGACTGCGCTAGTAACTTATTAGGGGCTATTCAATTAATAAGTAACGCTCTAACAAGGGGGGGGGGGGGGTTGTCTAGAATTTGTTACGAAGTAATAATCTTCATATTAAAATAAAATGTGTGAAAAAGCGTTACGAGGGGAGAGGGGGAGTCGCAAAAGGTCCGATTTCAGCGTTACGTATTTTATGCATAGCCCCTTACTAGCATCTGCAAAATTTCACCATGTTATCAAATGATTCACATAGAAGCAATTTAACTCCGATAACTGCCAAAACGAGCTGGCTAATATTTGTATAACTCGTTGATAACGCATAATCAAAATAATTATATGATTAATCAATCAATTACCTTGAATCTTCTATATAGGGTTGGTGAATAATTTAGAGAGTATCCGAAATTCTCCAAAATTTTTTATAATAATATGGTTTAATTTTGAATTTAAAAATCTTATCTATTAATCCGTTATATTTAAGTATTCATCATTTTTACGGGATAAACTTGTGAAATTTATTTATCGATCTTAATTGATATAATCTTAAGATTAATTCATAAATGATGTCTTTTATGATTCCATTCTTAATATAAAAATATTTCGCGCCATAATTGACAAACTTCCTCCAGACATTTAATTCATCGACGTTTCCTAAAAATAATGATAACAAGAAAGGTGTGCTTCGGTTTCGTTTCTTATCTCAAAGTTTTCGCGCTTTGATAACATTGAATATTAGTTTAGTTGGCAAAAGACATCAAAACAGTGAGGATGATGACTTCAAAATTCCCAAATCCTCACCAAGAGGAGGTTAATATAGAGCTTGAAGATCGAACAGATCGACCAGGTGAAATGACTGGAATGATTTCATCTGCAGATCACATGGATAGACTTAGGATCAAGAGAATATTTGATAGGGTATGAGTCATTCTTTAAAAATGCTTATCAATTTGTCGAATTGTTTTGGAAAAGTCCAATTATTATCTTTTAGAGTGTTGAATAAAAGTTGGACATATTAAATTGATATCTTGGAGTATTTTAAAGATTTTATTAACAATTTTAGTACGACACCGACAGGGATGGTAGATTAAACATCCGAGAGATTCAAAGAATGATAGACCATCATCAATGTGATCAAATGCCTCCTGGTATTTCATCGCGGATAATGAAAATGTCTGATGCGAATGGTGATGGCTTCCTTTGCTTTGAAGAATTTTATAAACTCTCTATTGAAAGACCTATGCTTTTCCAAAAGTTTGCAGCTTCATACTGCAGCTTCATGGTTCCAAAAAGAGATTGGAATCACGAAACTACTGTAGAATCGCTTCAATCTGATCGAGGTCATGATGTTGTTGGTAATAATATAATTTAAGTTTATTTTTGAATTGAAGAATAAATTATTTTAACATAAGATGGAACTTACGAGGAATCGATGAGTTGCTGGCCACCTCCATGTACAATGATAATCTTTTCTATATTAGAAGTGATTGCTTTTGTAGTTGATATAGTAGCTTTGAGGTTAATTCTTCATTTATAATAAACGTACAATCTATGAAAACTTGATCTTTTTCAATTTTAGAGACTACGACAACACCATCGAGACAATCGGGACAAATACAAACGGACCAGCAGCGACTCTATTTATTTATAATCCTAGAAAGCGAGAGCAAGTTTGGCGTTTCATGACCTATATGTTTGTTCATGTTGGAGTGATGCATCTACTGATGAATTTACTTGTGCAACTATTTTTGGGAGTAGCGTTAGAGTTGGTGCATCATTGGTCAGTATTTCTCATTTACTTAAGTATCATTGTTTTTCATTTTTCGGTATCTTTTTTCAGGTGGCGTATTAGCTTGGTTTATCTAGCAGGAGTTGTAGCTGGTTCAATGGGCACATCTCTTAGCAGTCCACACATTTATTTAGCTGGAGCTTCTGGAGGAGTTTACGCCTTGATAACAGCACACATTGCCACTATAATCATGAATTGGGGAGAAATGACATTTCCAATACCACAAATCCATCTAGGAGTTCTTCTGGCGTTTATTGGGACAGATCTAGGATCTTCCATTTATAGACATCTTACAGATCCTTATGATAACGTTGGTTATATAGCTCATCTTTGTGGAGCAATCGCTGGATTGCTGGTTGGTATTGGTGTCCTCAGAAATTTAAACATTAAACCTTGGGAGAAGAGACTGTGGTGGTTGGCAGTCTCTTTGTATGTTGGACTGATGTTTATTGGAATTTGCATCCACATTTTCAATCCAAGCTATTTTAGATTGCCTCCTCTGACAAAACCCATATATGCTCCTTAACCAAATTCCAATAAAAAAAACTTGTGAGTCAAGGGCTTAGTAAGTCTGTTTGTTGCGGCTGTGTGAAGAAAGTGTTTGGAGTCGATGGAATTCGAAATTAAAGATCTGTTTGCACTTAATTAAATGTATTTTAGTTGGTGAGGCAAAATGCCCATGGTTTCATTTGTTACTAAATACAATGTCAGATTTGAATTTCCTAGAATTTAAATACAATGAATTAATTTTATGACCAAACAATGAACAATCGATTAACCTACTTTAAGTTTCCTACTTACTTCCACGTTTTCCTTAATTTCGGTGATCCAGCACAATTGGCCCAAATTACGTTCGCTGGTTTCCCTGAGCATGAGTGTTTAAGTAAATTAATGGTGTTTTAGTTAGCACAAAGTCTTTAATTACCGATTGAGAGCGTTTTATATTCCTGATTCTATTTTCCCGATAATTTCGGGTATTTGGACTCTGGGCTCCAGCTAAAACAGTTCGTGGGGCATAAGTTAAGGGCTCTAATGACGTTGTTGCTATTCTCACCTAATTTGGTAGCTTAATTGGCTTCTAATCACGAATTTGTTCTGCTAGCAATTAATTATTTCTCAAGTGACGTTTCACAATTGTGGCGATCTTATCGCTCGCGACGCGGGGAGGGACACTCATACTCAGTTAAATCGCGTTACATTCAAAACTGAGCTACTACCGTTGAAAGCTCTCTTTGTTTACTTTAATTATTCGAATCAAATTGTGGATTTGTTTAACTAATCTTTAATTATTCTTACTCTATAATCTTAAAATTAAATATTTACGAAGGGCTTCAGACGCATATAGTTCCTGGGGAACAACAGCTCCCCCATGAAGCTCCGAAGTATGCTTTCTGTAATTATTGCACCCCAGGGATGTCATCGGGTGGTGCAATGTCCAGTTTGGCTAGCTTTACTACTGGTCGACGGCGTAAACTTGTTTTCGTTCGTACATCTGCGGAACGAATGATGCCATCCGCCTTGCTTGGGTGGATAGCAGTTACTCGACCGCGCTCCCAACTGTTTCGTGGAGCATTCTCGTCGAGTATCAAAACACAGTCTCCGACCTTTATTGGTTCTGATGGAAGAAACCACTTGGTTTTCCTAGCTATCATCGGGGTGTATTCTTTCACCCATCTTTTCCAGAAGTGGTCGGCAAGTCCTTGCGAGCATTTCCATTGTTTGCGAGCGTGTTGTGAGAACTCGCCGAGCCGTTCTTGCTCCATTAGCCCGGTTGTTGTTCCTAACAAGAAGCTGTTAGGGTCAAAGCTTCGTCGTCTTCGTGTTCTAGACTAATAAATGTTAGTGGGCGAGAATTTATTATAAATTCGGTTTCTATGAGAAACGATCGAAACAGCTCGTCTTTCAGGGGTTGTTTGTCTATCAAAGCCTTAAATACGGTTTTATGTGATCTCAACATTAGCGCCCAGGCTCCTCCCATGTGTGGGGAGGCTGGAGGGTTGAAGTGCCAGTTGATTCCAATTGTGATAGCCTCGTCTGCGGCTTTCTGTAAGTTGAAATCTTTCATCGCTTCCTGCAATTCTTTGGTGGCTCCTACGAAATTTGTTCCGCTATCTGAATACATGTCGGTGCACAATCCGCGACGGTGTATGAAATTCTTCAGACACAAGATGAAAGAGTCTGAGCTTAAAGAATGAGCGAGTTCCAGGTGTATGGCTCGAGTGGTGAGGCAGGTAAAAAGCGCAATCCAGCGCTTTTCGTGTCTTCTTCCCATGATGATTTCGAAAGGCCCTGCGAAATCTACGCCAGTGTGTAAAAAGGCCTTGGTATGAGACATCAAGCGTGCAGCTGGCAGCGGGCTCATCTCGGGATAGGTCGGCTTGGTTTTGTGATTTTTGCACCGCTGGCACGCAGCAATTATTGTCCTCACTTCGGTTCGAATGTGAGGAATCCAGTAGCTTTGCCTCAGCTCATTAACAACAGTAGAGGTACTTTGGTGGGCAAAGCGTTCGTGGTATTGGAGTACCTTCAATTTGGTGAGGTGGTGTCTTCTTGGCAATAGTGTTGGGTTTTTTGCCGTTTGTGCGACGTCTTTGGCGGCTTCCAAACGGGTCTTGATTTTGATAAGGCCGTCGGAGCCTAGGAAAGGAGACAAAGAAAATATTAGAGAGGGTTTTTGTATTTGATTAAAGCTCTCCAAAGCTTTCATTTCGTCAGGAAATTCGTCTTGTTGGGCCTTCTTGATTAGTATTTGCTCGGCCGATTTGATGTGCTTGATTGACGTGTTTCCGCTTCGGGCTCCTTTCTTAAGACTTTTGAAATTCTCTGCTGCTCGAATCACTGTCGCGAATGTTCGAGCTAATCGGTTCCATGATGAAAATTTCGTGATGTCCAAAATTTCCGTAACTTGCTGATGAAAGTTTACGATTTTGGACGTAATTTTTATTTCCAAGATATCCAGGTTTGAAAGGTGAGGTGGTCCTTCTGTAGGCCATTCGCTTTTCGGTTCACGTAAGAAAGGCGGGCCTTGGAACCAGAATCCTTCCGGGTCGTAATTTGGTGTTCCGACTCGCTTAGTTGCGAGATCTGCTGGATTTTGGTTCGATCTGACGTAATGCCACTCTTGTGGCAAGGTGTCTTCTAGTATTTCAGTTATTCTAAGGGCTACGAAAGTCTTGTAGGTTCGATGGCTCGAATTTATCCAGGCGCCCACTGTTTGACTGTCGTACCACATATATCTCTTTGTGAATTGCAGCTCGGTTTCTTTCGTGAGTTGGAGAGCCAGACGGCTTCCCAGCACAGCTGCCTGTAGTTCCATACGATTGACTGAGATTGTTTTATTGGCCCCACTCTGGCTCTCCCTGCAATGAATGAGATAAAAATTTGGTTAGACGGATACTCAACTCGCAAATATGCTACAGCGGCAAATGCTCGGTCTGAAGCGTCCACAAATACGTGCAATTCTACTGAGAGAGCCTCTTTTAGTGGTTTCGGGCTAAAGGTCCTGGGAACTGAGACTGTTCCGACGGCTGGTAATTCTGAGAGCCAAAGTTTCCACCTTTCTAGATGCACTCCGTCGATTGTATCATCCCAGTTCAGAGTTCCTTGAGTGAGCTCTTGTGATAACATCGCTAGCGGGATCCGGAAGTGTGCTAGAAAGCCTAAAGGGTCATACAGGCTTCCCATTGCGCTCGCAATTTCTCTTCTCGTTGGAGCTCTTTTCCCAGTCATGACGTCTTTGCTAACCTTATGGAAATTTAATTGGAATTTAAATGTATCGCTGATTATATCCCAAACCATTCCCAGGACCATTTCGTTCGGGTCTGGGCTTTCAGGATCTAGCTTGAGGGTTTTTATTGAGCTGATTGTGTCAGGATTGGAGCCTAGGCTTTGCATGACCTTTCTAGAATTCGAGACGTATCCTCTGATCTCGAAACCTCCTTTGGCATGGATTTCGACGATTTCTTTGGCAATTCTGATCGCGTTAGCAGCGGAATCGTCGCTGTACAAGAGGTCGTCGACGTAGTGCTTATTCACGATGGCTTCTACTGCGGCTGGGAATTTGTCTCGGAATTCCTCGGCGTTTTTATTCTTGATGAGCTGAGCGATACTGGGAGAGCAAGTGGCTCCGAATGTCATCACTAGCATTTTGTATTCGTCAGGTGGCGCGTTCGTGTCTGGATTTTCTGTCCAAAGAAATCTCTGCGCGTCCTGATCCTCTTTCCTGATGATGACTTGATGGAACATCTCTCGGATGTCCCCTATTAGGCCAATTTGTCCCAGCCTAAAATTAGTTAACATAACAAATATCGGGGTGTAAAGAGAAGGGCCTTTATCTATGCAATCGTTTAAGCTTTGTCCATCAACTTTCGCTGCTGCGTCGCTTACTGCCCGGAATTTACCTTTGTTTTCGTTCCAGACTCCAAAGACTGGTAGATAATTTGTCTTTTGGCTTCTCGAGTTGGCTTCTGACTGGGACAACTTACGTGCGTAACCTTTCTCGACGTAATTTTTCATGGTATCGGTCATTGATTTCCTTAGTTGTGGATCCCGATTCATTTTCCTTTGGAGGCAGTGCCATCTGTGCACTGCCATTTCTTTGGTGTCTCGGAGTTCTGGGCAACTTTCCTTCCAGAACAATCCAGTTTCCCAACGATTTCCGATTCTTCGAGTAGTTTTCTCGAATGTTTCCCGAGCGTGTTGGACCATTCTCGCTTCTAGCGGAGATCCGGTGATTTTTGTACCAAAGCTCTCGGTACTAAAGAAATGTTTCAGCTGCCTGCTGAACTCCTCATCTCGTTGTGTGTCATGATTGCAGCTCGCTTGGTGCAGATTTAGACTTGCCGTCCTAGCACACCCTGTGTCTAACGTTCCAGTCGGGCCGTATATTGTCCATCCTAACCGTGTTTTTACGGCTATTGGCTCTTCCCAGCCTCTTTCGATTGTCTTGAGTGGTACGCCTAGCTGTGCATAGTCTAGTCCAATCAGCAGGGTGGGCTTGGCATTCGTGAGGATCGGCAAGTCTAAGGAAGATAGATAAGGGAAACGATTAGTGAGCTGTTCTAAATTAATAGTCTGCGGCTGAAGTGCTAGCCTTTCGACTGTTCGTAAATTTTTTAGTCGATACTGTTGCTTATTCTTGCTGCAAGATATTTTCAGAGACACTAGTCGGGAATTATCTTCTCCTCGCACAACTCCGCTCGTCCAGCGTAAGCAAAGCGGTTGCTTCACGCCATTTAACTTTAGTTTTTCGGCAATGTCTTGATCCAGCAGCGACAGCGAAGACGCTTCGTCTATTAACGCGTACGTTTTAACGAGATTCCGGTTGGTCCATGAAATGTGAATGGTACAATTTTAAAAAAAATGTTTTCTTCAAGTTCGTGGAGATTTAAGGAGACGGTGATAATGGGTTTCGTATTCTCTTCCACTTCAGCGTCGGTTTTATTCTCCTCAGATTGGTTTTTCGGGTTGAATTTCCCAAGCACAAGAGTGTGTGGTGCTTTCTTTCACAATTTCCTACGCTGCATCTCCTTTTATTGCGGCATTTATCTACGTAATGGTTCGTTGCTAGGCAATTAAAACACAATTCCCTTTCGGAGACTCGTTCTCGTCTTTCTTCGATTCCCATGTCCAGTAGTTCAGGGCATCTTCCGTGCCAGTGTTTGCCTTTGTTGCAGATTCTACATTGGCTCGGATTGTCTCGCCTGAATCCGGTTCTGGTTTCTGATTCGCGAGTCTCGGTATTTTCGTGATAATACACATTGCCTTTTGCTGTTTTTGGAGATTTGAGCGGCTGTGTAGAAATTGTTTGGGCTGCTTCTGCGTAATTCTCGATCCAGTCGCAGAAATCCGTGAGCCTTACGCCTGTACTGCTGTTCACCAGCTGACCCCATTCTAGCTTCATGTTCATTGGAAGCTTAGATGGCAGTTCTGATAATAGTTCATACGAGTTAAACTCGTTTCCTGGTAGATTTGCCATCGCTCCGATAAGATTTCGGACGGAGGTGGCATACTCGACTAAGGTTCCCAAATAGTCGCCTGAATTTTTACCTGTAGGTTCAGGTAGCTGCATTGCTCTTATATCTTCAAGAGCTTCACGTATGATGAAATCCGGACGGCCAAACGACCGTTCCAATTGGCTTATTAGAGCTTCTACGTCTTGTCCCAATATAAAGCTGGTTTTAACGAACCTTGCTGCTGCTCCCGTTAGGCTATTTCGCATTCCTGTTCTCAAGCTGCTCATTGTGTGAGTCTCTTTAGCTTCTAGACACGCAGACTTGAAGAAGAGCCAATTTCTAGGCTGTCCGTCAAACTCAGGTAAATTTGGAATGGCGTCGCGTAAACGTCTAGGATGAAAGCTACTCGTTATTTGGCTAACAGGTTCGATAGCTGACTGATTTTCTGTTGAGCTTCTCGGGGGCTCGTTGTTGCTCATTTGGTTTAAAGGGGGAACGGTGTTTGGCCTAAAATGAATTTTTGAACTGATTAGAGCGTTAGTGTTACCTAATCCTTGTGTAGTCCTCGCTGTGGGTTCTTGGTTCGCTGCGATGGCTTGATTTTGCGTCGCTTGAACTCCCTGTAGGCCCATTTGTCGATTTCCCGTAACTTCGGGTTGACTTACTGCTGTGGGAATGCTTTGCTCTGGAGCCGTACCCATCTGTGGTACGGCAAGAGTCATTTGCGGATACAGCTGGCTGTCTTCGTTTCCTTTGCTAGAAATGTGATGTTTAATTAGTTTCTCACCACTTTTACCGATTTCCAACGCTTCCATGGCTTCTTTAGCGTTGTTTTCCAGCCAGCTTTCAGTATCTCCCGTTCTGTCAGGGAGGGAGGAACAGTAGCTTCCTAGATCCTGAATTTGGGCAGCGACTTCTAGAGAGTCAGCAACTCCTTTCTCCAGTAGCTCTAGCATCTGTTGTCTCAGCTCCACCCTCTCCTGCAATCCTTTCCTCAGCGCATCCGATACGGCTTTCACTGAGGTTCTGCTTGCTTTGCTCCGCTCACTCCTCGGAGGATCCGGCGGTTTATCTTGGCTCCCATATGTCTTCCTGATCGCGCCGGTTTTTCCCTGAATTGGTTTCACAAGGGCTTGTCCGCTACTTGTGAGGCTGGTTTGGGCGGTTTGATCGCCTTTGCTCGTTTCCTTCCCCAGCTTCTGGATTTATGGACATTGCAGCGTTTGTCCGCTTGGTTTGCCGGTTGTGCACTCCGGTGGTTTCAAGCCTTGCTCGGCTTCTACACTTCGTAATTTATTCGGTAGGTTTGCTTCGAATTAATTTACTGGCTTGGCCCTGTCTACTGCTTGTAGTGATGGGGCTACTGACTTACTTGTGGCCTGGGTTCGGCCCTACTGTGGTGCTGAATGTTTCGATTTACTACGGCTCCGCGTAAGTAAAGAAATTCAAATAATGTTGCGGCTGTGTGAAGAAAGTGTTTGGAGTCGATGGAATTCGAAATTAAAGATCTGTTTGCACTTAATTAAATGTATTTTAGTTGGTGAGGCAAAATGCCCATGGTTTCATTTGTTACTAAATACAATGTCAGATTTGAATTTCCTAGAATTTAAATACAATGAATTAATTTTATGACCAAACAATGAACAATCGATTAACCTACTTTAAGTTTCCTACTAACTTCCACGTTTTCCTTAATTTCGGTGATCCAGCACAATTGGCCCAAATTACGTTCGCTGGTTTCCCTGAGCATGAGTGTTTAAGTAAATTAATGGTGTTTTAGTTAGCACAAAGTCTTTAATTACCGATTGAGAGCGTTTTATATTCCTGATTCTATTTTCCCGATAATTTCGGGTATTTGGACTCTGGGCTCCAGCTAAAACAGTTCGTGGGGCATAAGTTAAGGGCTCTAATGACTTTGTTGCTATTCTCACCTAATTTGGTAGCTTAATTGGCTTCTAATCACGAATTTGTTCTGCTAGCAATTAATTATTTCTCAAGTGACGTTTCACAATTGTGGCGATCTTATCGCTCGCGACGCGGGGAGGGACACTCATACTCAGTTAAATCGCGTTACATTCAAAACTGAGCTACTACCGTTGAAAGCTCTCTTTGTTTACTTTAATTATTCGAATCAAATTGTGGATTTGTTTAACTAATCTTTAATTATTCTTACTCTATAATCTTAAAATTAAATATTTACGAAGGGCTTCAGACGCATATAGTTCCTGGGGAACAACACTGTTTAAAGCCTTTTTCCAAGCACTCTTTTATATTGTAAAATTATATAGAAGAGCATTTTACCTCAAGATACTTTGACTTCTGCTCATCAATAAAACACGAGGTTTCTTAAGCGTGTTTCAAAAAATCTAATAAATTTTATTGTAACAAAAATACAGCAAAAGCCAGTGTCGTTTCGACCAAGCTCAAGCACAGTCGTTGTTGGATAGCTCTGAATATTATCAATTCGTTCAGAATTATACACCAAAGAGATAACGAGTAAAAAAGAGATAATAATCTTTTTGTTCAAATTGCAGCAATAAGGCAATTTAGTTTGTGTGAGTGATAAAAAAAATCCCAAAACTAGATCAAGTGGAAATCTTTTACTAGCAGGCCCATGGCGGGCAAAAACAATAAGGGTGGTGAGCCACCGGAAGTGATACTAGGTGATCATCTCATGAAATTTGACTTGAAAAAACAACTAACAAATACAACCCCTGGAGAAAAATTCCTTCTGGTAAGCCGAAATGACAAAAAAGAAACAATGGTGAATGTATCACCATTTATGCTTCGAAAATGTATTGATGGTATAGTTGGTGGACAAGTAAATAATATTTCATGTCTTCGAGACGGAACTGTTTTAGTACATACAAAAAACCTTAAACAAGCTATGCGACTCGTTCAATTAACTCAAATTAACGCCACTACTCATGTTAAAGTCACTGAACATGAAAGACTAAATTCTTCAAAAGGAGTCATATTTAAATGCCATGCATTACTCAGCATGACCGATGAAGAAATTCTTCAGGAATTAAACGATCAAGATGAGAATGAAATTAAAATTACTGAGATAAAACGCATAATAAGAAAAAATGGAGGTAATGATATTGCAACTGGAACCTTTTTTATCACTTTTGGCTCTCCAATCTTGCCGCAAGCAATCTTTGCTGGATATTCTCGATTCCAAGTCTCACCGTACATCCCAAATCCTATGATATGCTACAATTGCTTCCAATATAACCATGGAAAAGACAAATGCCCATCAATTGATAAAATTTGTTTAAACTGCTCTGAAGTCTTCCACACAACAGAAGACGACAAAATATGCAAAAAAACCGCAAAATGTGTAAATTGTGGCAAAGAACATGCTAGTACATCTAAATTATGCCCAGTTTTCAAAAAACACAAAGAAATACAAAGAATTAAAGTGATAGAAAGAGTTCCTTTCCACAAGGCTACCAGCTTGTTCAATGAGCGCAATCCAGTATTTAACAGAACCTACGCTGCAGTAACAAACACAACAAAGAGCTGCAACTGCGCCTGCACATGCAACAAGCCGCCACCAGAGCCACCCAAACCAAATCCTCAGACTAGTAACTCAATTGCCAGTATGCTGCCACCACAAACTCCTCAAACAGACACAACATCAAATAAAACGAACCACAAGCGGTCCAAATCATCAGCCAGCACATCTTCACAGGAAAGCTCATCTTCACAAAAAACCAGGAAAAACACCGCCACAGTCTTCAACAAAGATGGAACAAAAGGACGAATTATTGCTAAAAAAAAGCTGCCAGATGATGATTCTCAAATGGATTTTGAGGATCAAAATATAACGTAAGAATTTTTTATGTGCAAAAATAATAATAATATAATATCTTGGAATTGCGATGGTTTTTTCTCACATTTTATTGAATATCAGTTACTTTGCAAAGATTTTGACCCCATTTATGTAAATATTCAGGAAACTAAATTTAAATTCAATTATAAACCTCAAAAACTTGGAAAATACAAGTGCTATGTAAAAAATTACAACCCACCAGACAACAATGTTGCACAAGGTGGTGTTATGACTTTAGTAAATGAAAACTTTAATTCAACTGAGATACCACTACTGACAAATCTGCAGGCAGTCGCTGTCAAGGTTTCATTTCCATTACAATTTGTTATATGTAACCTTTATATGTTAGGATCCCAAAAAATCACAAAAATTGAATTAAATAACTTAATTGCCCAACTTGGGCCGCTTTTCATGATTGTAACAGATGCAAATGCACATAATCCTTTTTGGGGTTCAAACAAAATTGAGGTGAGGGGAAGGATTATTGAAGAATTTATTTCAGAAAACAATTTAAATCTACTAAATGACGGAAGCCAAACACATTTCAGTTTTGGGTATAAAACATTTTCTGCAATCGATTTAACGATTGTCTCACCCTCGCTAGAGATCCACTTTAGTTGGGCTGTAGCAGACGATTTATATGGCAGCGACCACTTTCCAATTATCATCACAGTACTATCAAACAATTTCAAACAAACACGGCGTCCTAAGTGGATTTTCAAAAAAGCAGACTGGCAGAGTTTCCGAAACTTTTTGGATTTTGATAACAATTTTAATATTTATTTTGAAGACATTAACGACTACGCAGATTTTATAACAGCAAAAATATATGATGCGGCATCAAAATCGATACCAAAAACATCGGAAAAGCTTCCAAAAAAATGCGTGCCTTGGTGGAATGATCAAATTAGGGATATGTTGAAAAAAAAGAAAAGATTACTCAGAAAATTCCGACGAACATTCAGACTGACTGATTTCAGGATTTTCTTAATTGTTAAGTACGAAGCTAGAAGACTTATTAGGTATTTAAAAAAGGCATGTTGGATAAGTTATGTTGCTAAAATTTGTTCAAACACAACATGTTCGGAAATATTTACTAAACTGCGACAACTATCAGGCAAATATAAAACAACAATAATCTCCTCACTTATAATTAACAACCAATTAATAACCAATCAAGATATAATTTGCGAGGCTATGGCTAATTTTTTTGAATCCGTGGCAAGCTCAGATAATTATTCCCTAAATTTTCAAAACATTAAAGCACAAACTGAGGAAAATGAACTATTTATTCCAAATGATAATTTTGAAGAATATAACATTGCTTTCACTATCCAAGAGATGGAAAATTCATTAATAGATTGCACTGGTTCCTCCCCAGGTCCAGACAGCATAACATATGAAATGATTAAAAATTTGACGAGTTTAGGAAAAAACCATTTGCTGAAATTTTATAATGACTTATGGAAAAAAAACACCTTCCCAAAAAATTTTAGGCACGCAATTTTAATTCCAGTAGCAAAACCAGGTAAAGATAAAAAACAGCCAGAAAGTTTTCGTCCTATAGCCCTAACAAATTGTTTATGCAAACTTATAGAAAGAATGGTTAATAAACGGTTGATTTGGTTCTGTGAGAGAAAAAAACTACTTAACAATTTTCAATCAGGTTTTAGAAAATTTCGTTCAACTGCAGACAATCTTGCATTTTTAGAGTCAAACATTATGGAAGCTTTCGCAGAAAATAAATTTCTTGTAGCTATATTTTTCGATTTGGAAAAATGTTATGACAGAATTTGGAGATATTTAATAATCAAAGAACTTTTAAAAATGGGATTTAAGGGAAATATGGTTTTCTTCATCAACAACTTCTTGAAAAATAGAACTTTTGAAACGATGATAGGTAATACAAAATCGAACACCAAAACCATGGAAAACGGCATCCAACAAGGATCAGTTCTCAGCTGTTCGCTATGTTTAATAATTCTTAACGCGATTTTTATAAACATTAAATCTCCGATAAAATCTATTATTTTTGCAGACGATATAGTAACTTTTTTGAGTCATGAAGACCTCGAAGTCATTAGAGTACTTTTACAAGAAATGCTCCATAAAATATCTGAATGGGCTGAAAATAATGGATTTAAATTTTCTGAAACAAAAACGGTTGCAATGCTTTTCACACACAAGCGAAAAAATGTCTATCAGCCAATCCTTTTTTTCAATAACAAGGAACTTTTATATGTCCCACTTTATAAATTTTTAGGAGTTTGCCTGGATCCAAAGTTAAATTATGGAGCACATTTCAAACAAATAAAAGCAAAAGCAGCAAAAAGTTTAAATATAATAAAAACACTTTCGCATTCAAAATATGGTTCGGACCGTAAACTTTTATTAAGAATCCATCAAATGACAATATTACCAACACTTGAATATGCTAGTTTTTTATTTACTTCAGCTTCAAAAACTTTACTTAAAACTTTGGATCCAATACACAATTCAGGGATTAGATTAGCAATTGGAGCTTTTAGAACAAGCCCAACTGAAAGTTTGCTTACAGATTCCGGTATGCTTTCCTTAAGTTTAAGACGTGAAAACTCAAGCCTCAATTTTGCTGCCAAAATACTGGCTTTTAAAGAACATGCTTTACACGAAAATTTCACTAACGAATTTAAATTCAATAAATACAAAAATAAAAATATAAATCGTCAGCCTTTCTATGTAAGAGCCAAAAATTTACTGGAAAACTACAACATAATTATTCCCAAGCTTGAAATGCAAAAATTTTCTAAATATCCACCCTGGCTATACTCACCATCTTTCGACATATCTCTGTCATATTATAAAAAATCTGAAACCACACAAATAGTTTATAAAAAACTTTTAAGCAAAAAACTGAATAATTATAAAAACTATCAACATATTTATACAGATGGATCTTTAAAAGGGACAGATTGTGGTTGCGCATTTCTAATTGGGAATACTGAACAAAAGTTTCACCTTCCAGATCACACGAGCATTTTTACGGCGGAATTATATGCAATTTATAAAGCAATAAAAACATTTAAAAGCCAGATCGATCAAAAATATCTAATATTGACAGACTCACTTAGCTCTATAAATGCCATAAATCGAATGTACACTACAAACCCAATTATCCAAAAAATCCAACAAATCATCCAAAACTCCCAAAACACATTCACCTTTATTTGGATACCAAGCCATAATAATATAATAGGAAACGAAAATGTAGACTTTCTGGCAAAAGAATCTTTAAATGACCCAATTATGAATAATTTTAACTTTGTTATCAATGATCTTAAAAACTACTTAAGACTCAAAGTTTATGAAAAAAATAACGAAAGTTGGAAAGCCGTTGTAAATAATAAGTTGAGAAAAATTAAAGATAACACGAGAAAATGGAACAATATGGAGACTTTAACAAGAAAGGAGTCAATTGTTTTAACTAGAGTGCGAATCGGCCATACACTAATTACACATAAACATATCTTAGAGCGTACCGAAGCAACAAAATGTATTTGTGGCGAAATTTTGACAGTTCAGCACATATTTGAAAGCTGCCCCCGACTAAATACTCAAAGAAGACACTACAAAATAAGCATGGCAACCTTAGGCAAAGAAAATTTGCAAAAAAATATATTAAATTTTCTAAGGAGCATCCAAATTTATGATGAAATATAAATTTAATTCCCTGAATCATATGACAAAAACACAAAATCATAAATCAAAAATGTGAGGAAATTAAAAAAAAAAAAAATGTAACATAAATCCAAAACCCGCAAAACAGCACAAAATTGTTTCAACCGTTATAAATAAAAATAGTAAAACTTGATATTGAATTCACTTTTAGCTTTAAGATCAAACATATGTAACAAATAAAAAATAGGTTAAGATACATTGTAAAAATAATTTTTCCGCGCCTTTAAAAAACCTTTTCTTTGGTTGTAAGGCCCAATAAAACCTTTAAATAAATAAAATAAATACAGCAAAAGCGTTGCATATTTAATTCAATTTCAACAAAAAATGTTCCTTAATCAATTAAATAAAGGAGGTAGCTTGAATATAAGCCAAATCACAAGTGTAGCAATAAATTTCATAATGTCAAAATAGTTTTCTTAATTAATCTTCAGCTTTTTTTTTAAGCAATACAACAACTCGAAGAATTTTCAGAAGGTGCTGATTTAGTTGACATATTCTCTTGTGTAATCAGCATTGCTTTTATAGATTCTCCATCCTTCATCCACGCTGTAATCTGTTGATGCAGTAAATCTCTTCTCGGTCCTTTGGGTTCATCAGTTAGTAATGGTACCAGCACACTAAGCGCATTTTTCAATCCATCCAGAGCCCTGTCTAGCCTTTTTTCAAAAAGATACAATTCAGCCTTTCGACCGATTACAAGGCCTGCTCTTAATTGTGGACTAGAGGAGCATAATTGGTGGAGTTGAGCGTATCTGTGACTAGGAGTTAGAGCTAATTGAAAGACTTCTTTGACTGTAGCTCGATTTGCTGCTGCATCTGAATTTACTTGTTGCTATAAGAACAAAATAGAACAAAAATTAATTGAAAATATTTAACACAATTCAAATAAACTACCTGATGCAAAAGGGAATGCTTAATCTCCTCAGCTCTGTTCAGATAAGTCTGTGTCCTTGATCTAAGAGCAACTTTTTTAACTGCATCTGTTTCATTTTCTATCAAAGGCACAAAATACTGTAAACTCTCACAGTAAAGATGATAAGCTTGGTCGTAGTTTTGCTTTGTATCTTGCTCCACAGCCTCGGTCACCAATTGAACTGCTCTCTCAAAATTCTCATCATTTGGTGCGTGTTTCAAATCAATGAATGCGTGCTCGAAAAAATCCTGAAAAGTAATTCGATTTGTTGGATTGTGCTGCAAAAGTCTTTTAAGCAGGTCTTCACACTCTAGAGATATTTTGGAATGTTTTGGTGTTTCGATCTTTTGCTGTTTCTTGATTTTCTCAAGAAGTTCTTGCAGGGTCTTCGAACTATATGGAGCTTTTCCGAATAAACATTCATAGAGAATTACTCCAATGCTCCAAAGATCAGCAGAAGCTTCGTATCGATTTTTTAGCAAAATTTCTGGTGCCATATAAAGAGGACTTCCTTTTACACAGTGGTTTTCTTCTCCAAGGCATAAATGTTGAGCGAATCTTCAAAATACATAAAATTAACACTTTTTGCAAAATTAAAATAAAACTGTATCTTACCCAAAGTCAGCTATTTTTAAAGTGTAAACAAAAGAGTTTCCAGTTGATTGTGTTTTGTGAAGGAGCAGGTTTTGTGGTTTTAAATCGAAATGTGAAACTTCATTGGATCTCAAATATTTCATAGCATCAGCTAGTTGGCGTAGAAACAACCTACAGGTTGACTCTGGTAAAACTGTTCTCTTTTTAATGTACAGTGATAAACTACCAGCATTAGCCAACTCCATTATAATGTAGATTTTTCTAAAAAGCGTAAAATAATTTAATGATAAAAATGTAAATAGTTCAAGAAACATACTTGTCATCCCAAAGAAAATCCAACATATCCACGATATTTGGATGCTTCAATCTTTTTAGTAATGAGATTTCTGTAATTATATTATCCACAGCAGTCTTAGATAAAGAATTTTGCTCTACAACTTTGATGGCTACAATTTCTTTGTTATCTCTTTTAATTGCTTTGAATACGGTAGCGTAGTTTCCCTGGCCCAGTTTCTCCTGAAACTCATAGCTGTTAATGTTTGGTCGCCTTGAAGCGCCAGACGCCATTCTGTCTTGCAGTCTTGAGGCTTTAAAACACTAAAATTCAGAAAAATTAAATTTGTGATCAAAACAATAACAAAAGTTTCCCGTGTAGGAACGGTCGGTGCAGGCTGTGCATATGATGTTGAATTTTTGGCGGATGATTTTGAATTTGAAGCATATATGCATATTGCGCAAGTGCAACATTTATAAAGCTTCAAAAAGGATGAAACAGGACCACGTATTATAAACATAGAATTAAAATGGATTTGTGCAATCTTCCCGACAATATAATTGAGCAGATATTTCTTTATCTCAGCCTTAAGGAAGTTTCCATATGCCTCAGATTGTGCAGAAAATTCAATACCTTTTTAAGTGACGAGAACAATGAAGTGTGGAGATCTCTTTTATTCCTTAAAGTTTCTGAAAAAGCTTTAAAAAGTGATTTGTTGATCTCTGTACCATCATACAAAGCCAAACTACGAGCATTCTACCATTCTTGGAACCCACTGGACTGTTCTAGGCACGTTTACATAAAACCGAATGCATTTACTCTTCATAGAAATCCAGTAGCTCAAAGTACTGATGGTGCCAGATCAAAAATTGGATTCGAAGTTGGTCGCCATATCTGGGAAATAACATGGGAAGGACCATTAGGAACCGTAGCCATTGTCGGAATTTCTACGAAAGATGCTATTCTTCAATGTCATGGATATGCACCTTTGTTAGGATGGGATGATCAAAGTTGGGGATGGAATCTAGTAGACAACTACCTTCTACATAATGGAGATGCACATGGATGTTATCCTCTGCTAACTAATGCTCCCAAATACCAAGTAAAATTAAATTGCTTTTAAGTTTTAATAAATCTAATACAATTATTTTCAGGTCGGTGAAAAAATCAAAGTAATCCTGGATTGTGAAAATCATTGTTTAGCTTATGAGAAAAATAATGAATTTTTAGGAGTTGCTTTTAGAGATTTACCAAACACAAAACTTTTTCCAACTGTAACGGCTGTGTATGGTAACACTGAAGTTTCGATGGTTTACATTGGAGCTCCTTTTGATGGTTAAACAATTTAATTACAAAATACTTCCTCACCTTTATTTATTAAATCAAATAATGTGGATGCAAGTAAAAGTTTTAATTATCCCATTTTATTAGTCTAATTTATTGAGTCAATTTTTTGAGTTTATGAATCTTTTTATTTTACAAATTTCAATAAAAAATCCTTGATTGAAAATTAATCCAAATAAAGAAAATTGAAGAATAATTATTTGCAATACCGATCTGCCTTCATTTTACTGCGTCTGTCCAACAATGATTCGTGGAGAGTTCCTTCTTTTTTAGCGCTTTCCAGGATAGCTTTATCTTCCACTGCTACTCTCAATTTTTTATCCTGGAACTTTTGGAATTTTCTCACGTAATTAATTTCAATTTGGGTCAAATTATCCTCTTTTTCTTCAAATGCACGATCGTCTATTACGACATCTCGAGTGGAACATGCTCTGATTTTACAAACTTCATTTTCGCCAACTTTTTTCTTCAGTGCAACTAATGCATCGTCCTCGGGGTCGATTGCCATAAAATTTCCATTTGCACTCAGCAACGCCATTTTACCATTTTCCCAGACAGGATCAAATTGCTCTAGACTTCCAATGGCCTCGGATCTTCCTGTCACCACACCATCTTTCTCCACTTTGAGATATTTTCCGTAACCACTTTTGAATACAACTTTGCTCTCGTTGATGATGATTGCAGTGAAAATCTCTTCAGGATGAGGTCCTTCTCCTTCGTCATGGGGGGATCCTAAACAGAAAAGTCCATTATCGAGAGATTTGACGAATGAACGTTCTCCGAATTGGATTGCTACAGATCCAGTAATTTCTTCAAGCTTTTCACACTTCCAGAATCCTCCGAAAGAAATTGCATCCTCATCTATTACAATTTTGGGCTTCTTTTCTTGCTTTTCCTTCTTGTCTTTCTTATGTTTTCGTTTTGAAGTTCTAAAAAAATAAACATGGACACAATTTTTGAAAACGATTAAGATAATACTCACTTTTCTTTTTCTCCTTTAAAGACAAGTTTTCCTTTTCGTGCAATTTCATATTCAGCCATAATTAGTGAGTAAAAGTAGTGAATTAGTTAATTTATAAAATTTTCAACAAATAAAAATTTGTTTGTAAATGAAAACACTGACTTAACGCACAGCCTTGTTGACGCGTTTGTTTACTCTCAATCTATGCAACACAAATAATTGGAGCCAAAAATTAGTAAATATGCGAGCTTTTTATTTTACAGATCTTCTAACATATCATCATCAGACTCAATATCAGAATTTTCTTCAAGTTCCATTTCTAAATCTAAATGGTCAGGTTTCAGCATTATCTCTTCAATAGCTTCCAACGGTTCTTCATCCTCCTCTTCTTCTATACCATCTGAACTCTCATCTTCTGAAGCTTCTTGTGCGGCATTCTCCATAACAGGATACAAAAGATTCATTTTATCCTTATCTACCACTGGAATTAAAAAGTGGCCACACTCTGTATAATTCCCTTCATCACCAACTCTTTCCCGACATTTTTTAATCAATTTCTCAAACATAATTTTTTCAGCATTCCAAGGGAACACTCCAGTTATCTCAAATCCGTACATAACTTGATCTTCATCAAAAAACTGCTCGGAGAATTCTTTCAGTAAATCAGCAAAATTTAGTTGATTTACTCGATGGTCAAATCGACATCCAAATTTTTTCTTTAGAAATTTTTTCCAAAAAAGATCCACTTTTGAGGAAACTGCGACCTCGAATGGTTGAATGATTTCATGAAATCGAGGATAAAGTGTGATGAGGATGATTTTTAATTTTTTACAGAGCTCGAAGGTCTTCCACGTTATATCCAAGCGCTGATCATCGAGTAGTAAAATCACAGGAAAATCTACTTTTTTAGCAATCAAGGCAGGATGCAAAACATTGCTAACGTAAAATTCAAAAATTTTTGGCGTAATATTTGAAAATTTGTGGAATTGATACAGGAACTCTGGAATCTCCTTGAAATCTAGTTTCTTGTCTGGGTAAATGATGATTGGTTTCAAAAAAGATCCATCAGCGCAGATAGTAAAAATCACATTAGCTTGCAATTTCGGATGCAAATCAAAACGTATCGAATCCATGTTCATAATTCTTTTGGGGTCCTCAAAAATTTTCAAAAAGTCATCCTTCAGGTATTCTTTTAAGTAACCTTCTATGTGATAGTGAACATTTTGTAGCTGCTCGACTTTCACGCAATACTCAGAATCAATCTTGAATTTTACTATTGTTGGAGCGATTCGTTGCTTTTCATTAAAATGCGCCATGAAATTTACAGGTGAATTACTATTACATAGGTTTTGAACTGTTTGAAGAATATCCTGTTGATCTCGATAAAATCCTTTAAAAAACAGACGAATATATTTGGAAATAATTTGATAAAAAAATAATCAAACAAACCTAATCTGGA
The DNA here is from genome assembly GCA_038502155.1 of Parochlus steinenii. Classification (NCBI taxonomy): domain Eukaryota; kingdom Metazoa; phylum Arthropoda; class Insecta; order Diptera; family Chironomidae; genus Parochlus; species Parochlus steinenii. Next base: position 1,889,144 of record JAXCIN010000032.1, on the reverse strand, counting down.
GCACCGAAAAATCCAATCCAAAAGAATTTTCTCATTTTCATTATTAGATTTCATTTGTAGATCATATGTACTTAAATTACTTTTGTTTAAATCTTCATTCGAAGTTGTTTGGTTCAAAGGGTTTTCAATACAAATAATGCGATGTCGCCATAAATTATTGACAATTCCGAATCCCGAGTAACACCAATCACAGAAGTATTTCGATTTTTTATTTTGGAAACTTCTAAAAGTGTAATTGCAAATAAATAAGATTATTCAATTAAAAATAAATTATATACTCACTTGCAAATTTCTGGTTCTGGAATTTTAGGAATTGCAGGTACAGTGGATAACTTTATTGCTATAGCGTCCTTTGGTGGAGTTCTTTTCTCGACTAAAGGATTTTTACTCTCAAAGCGCCAGAATGTACTAAATTTTCCATCCGAACCAATTTTTAGAAGTTTTACAGGCTTTGGATTGATCAAGTTTGAAGTAACTATTTGGGGTTGCTTCTTGGCTTGTGTTTTCTGATCAATTGGTGGCTCTAACTTTCTTTTACGAACATTTGAAGAAAATATTTGAGAATGGTTCTTCGAAACTTGAGGTTCTTGAATGACGTACTCGTTGAGTTCAATTTCATCTTTGATTTTATACTCTGGGATTATTTCAATATTTTCATCTGTATGTTTCTTTAAATGTTCTCTGAATTTCATTTCATCCACAAAAAAATCTTGGCAAATTTGGCAGCTGTACTGACAAGAAGAATCAATTTTATTTGCAGTTATTTTCTTAGTCTTCATGAGTTTAGGCAATATTGTTTTAGGATCGATGACCAATTTAGTTGCATCCGAGGGCTTTTTTTTCCAAACACTATTTTCCAAGGGCTTATTTTTCGAAACAGTTCTTGCCAAGGGTTTTTCTGGAACATTTATTTTGCATAGAATTTCCTCTGGGGGATTTTCTGGAACACTTTTTTTGCAAACACTTCTGTGGTAGTCGTAAATTTTAATATTTCGATATTTTTCCGAGCAGCAAAACTCGCAATAATCTACAAATTCATAAATGATAATTGAGATAAATTATGTTAACACTACAAATTAAGGCATATTTTAAGTTAGTTTCATTTATAATTAGGTAAATAACTCACCAGTTAACGGTTTTAAATTATTCTTATTCATCTTTAAGCAAAGAAAACCACTTAAATCTAATATTTTATTTTATCAAACATTAGTTTAGATGTAAACATTGGCGACAGTGTGGCTGAAGCTCAGCTTTGGTTCAAATTCTTCACGCAAAATATTTAAATTTCCCCCTTAATTTATATTTCAAGTTAATTAATTTTTCGTGGTTCTCAACCCACTTAACAATAAACTGTACACTGAAAAAATAAATGAAAAGATATTTTTATAGGTCCAGACTTTGATTTATTCTATTTATTCTTGTCACATCTATTTTCTATGGTTCAACTCCGTTTCTTCAATAAACTTTCTCTGTAAAGATTATCATCCAGCTCCTTCTTTCTTTTGAGTTCCAGTAAGAGTAGAGGGTGCATTCTCTTTCGATGTGCATAGTAATTACCACTCGAGACAAAATTTCGTGAGCAGAAATCGCACTGAAATTTTTTAATACCTAAAGAGAAAATTGATTAAATTAATTTTATCAAAACAGTATTTGAAACATTACCAGTATGCTGAGCCTTATGGTTTGTCAATGTATTTTTTAACTTGAATGACTTGTTGCAAACCTAAAATTTGAACAATCAATAAATTTGTTAAAGAATTACAAAAATGAAAAGAAACTTACAGTGCAAGTGAATGGTTTGAGATCAGAATGCTGGACACGGATGTGATTAGTAAGACATTGCTTATTTAAAGCTGAGTATTCACACAAATTGCATAAATGTCTTATAGAACTGTGAATTTGTGAATGTTTTCTTAAGCATAGTTTGTTCTTTAACCATTTTCCACATTCGTTGCATTGAATCTGATTATCTTTTGGCTGGTGAGTTGTGAGATGGTAGACCAAATTGCTTTTGCATGCAAAACTCTTTGAGCACATATGACACATGAACTCATATCCCAGTTTAATATGAGAAATATTCATGTGCGATTGTAGTCGTCCAGCAGTTGAGAAAGTTTTACCACAAATATCACAAAATGTTGTACGTTCTTTCTCTGGAAGGTGGGAAACTTGATGTGTCACCAATGCACTTTGGTAACTAAATCTTCTTGGACATTCTGAACATTTTAATGGTCTCTCTGATTCTGGTGAATGATTTTGTAAGTGATACTGCAATATTTTTGGAGATGTAAGCAATTTCTGGCAGATATTACAAGTGAAAGCAGAAGGCTGTAAGTGTCTTGCCATGTGGAGACTCATTAACTAAAAATTGATTCATTTGTTGATTAAAATTTAATTAATACATAAAATTTCATAGAAAGTACCTTAAATTTTACCAGTTTTTTTCCACAACAAACAACGTAACTTTTACAATTATGCATTGTCTTAAAATGTGTTGCTAGTAAACTCAATTTTCTGAAAATCGGTCCTTTTTTGTCAGGTGAGTTTTCCAAGCATATATCGCACTCGAGAGTGTAAAACTTGGACATTAGTTTTGTTAATTCTTTGCCTTTGAAAATCAGTTGATCATTTTCGATCAATTTCTTGGGGAATTCAGAATTCGGAAAGTCTTTTATGGTCTCTTCAATGCTGCTATCTAGATCCGGTTTGTTGAGAACTTCATCAGGCTCGTCAAAATTTTCCACATCGAAATCACCCTCTTTAGCTTCACATTCTGTTTCAACTAATTATTATAAAAGATCAAGTTTTACCTCATGATATAATTGCTATTACAATTAATTACCTTCCAACACTTGACTCTCCTCCAGATTTTCTGTAATAATATATTCAATATACTCTTGAGATTCTTGAGTTGTAGGTTTTTTGAGATTTCTTTCAGATCTTCTAGCTGGTTCTTGAATCTCGGGTGTCTCTACAACTATTTCTTCAATTTTCGATTCTTTTGGTTCTTGAGAAACAGCTCCATCATACATAATCACATAACTGAAATCATTTACGGCATCTGCTGGTTTAAGTTTTGGAGACACTTTGAGTTGAATGTTAGGAACATTGATTTTGATGTATTCTGGTGGACTGTTGTTTAAACTAGCTGGTTGGGTAAAGTATAAGGTTTGTTGAGTTGGTCTGAATACTGGCTCTTGTGGCTTATTTAGACTCAAAGAGAGCTGTTTTTTCTGGATTTGAGTGAAGTACTTGTGGAAATTATCTATTGTGTCAATGCACTTAAGGCAAATGAGAACATCATCGTGAATCTTGAAATATATTGAAAAATGAGTTAAAGAACCAAAATATAAATAATAAATAAATTTCACCTCAATTTGTAAATGTGATTTAATCAAAGATTGCATCTGTTTCTCCATCATATTTTCTCCCAAGATGCTGTAGTAGTGATTGTGAGTCATAAGGCAAAGCCTACAGATTATAGAGTCGCTCATTTTTATTAATTTTTCTTAAATTCACTTTATAGCATAACTTGTTTGTTTACATTTTTTAGTAATCTTCACGAACAGTACAATTGGAAAAAAAACATTTGAATGGTTTTTTAAAATGCACATTACGTGAAATTTGGCGGGATTTTGATTTTCTTCTCGTTTTCTTCATAATTATAATTGTTTCTTTAAATTTTCTTAACCAATATTAGTTGGTTTCTTACATTACATGGTGAAGGTTGTTTAACTCAAAGTTGTATTGAATTGAAAAATCATGTTGTTTGCATTTTAATTGAATTTAAGCAGGGATCTTGAATAAGAAGTATTAGTATGACAAGAAAGGATTAATTTACATTAAGGTATTCAGTATTGAAAAATTAAATTAGTTATTTTATTCATTACAATGTTTCAATAATTGTATATTATTTAAAAGTGAAAGGTATTTTTGGCTGAAATGTATCAAAAGCAGATAGAGTAATTAATAAGCCGATTTTGTTTAGATTAAGATCGATCAACTGATCAACTCAATAATAAATTCAATTCATTTGAAATGTAAATCATCAAATTGTTTCAGATATTTAGTTAGTGATGTTGTATTTTGGGAAATGGGAATACCGTATATGCTATATGTATTTGATGGATGAACAATCTTGATGTCCAAAAATCCAAAAAGTTTGTAATACAGTTTAATGCTCGCAAGAAGAAAACTTTAAACATCTTTCAACTGTATACATTAAAACTGCGTGACGGAACATCTTACATATCCGCCTATTAAAATATCATTTGTATATATCTTTGGAGTTTTCTTATTCTCAAATTTTACTTTAATTTACGTCTTTTATTACATTTGAAAGAATAATAAACAAATTATCAAGGAAATACAAAATATATATGAAGAAATTATTTTTTAGAGCAAAGATAATTGAGAATGGTGGAGGAAAATGTCCAATCAGCTGGTAGAAGAATCTATCACACATCCAAGAATTATATGTTCAAGTATTTTTTATTGGTAAGTAGTTTATAGCATAACTTTTATGTTTACATTTTTTAATAATGAGGATTTAAAAATTATAAATTTTTCATTTTCAGTTTGTTTGGATAATTCTGGTTTTATTCTTATTTTGCAAAGGATTCCATACATACTACCATGAGCCTGAGTTCTACTACCTCCGTAATATTCTAGGATTAGGATTATGTATCGGAAGAGGAACTGCTCTGATCATAAACCTAATTGTAGTGCTAATTATTCTGCCGGTTTGCAAAACATTCAACAAGTTTGTTCATTTAGTTTTGAGCAGAATATCAGTGAATTTGTTGGCTGCTTATCTTGAAAAATTGAAAGTGTTTCATCAATGTTTAGCTGTAACTTTGGTGTTTGTCAGTGGTAATTTTGTGGATTTATTATTTGGACGCAAAAATATGTTTTGGTTTTTTTAGCAATCCATTCATTGACTCATTTTGCAAACATTTTAAGTTTTATCAGAAATTATGATTCAAAATATCCTGAAATAAATTGGGCAAAGGACGAAAAAGATGTAAGCTTCACATACAAATTATTACAATGAAAACATAATTAATTAATTTTATTCCATCAGAATCTCTTTCGCCTTTTGTTCTTCACTCCCACTGGTTTTTCGGGAGTGACGATGTTAGCAAGTCTTGGGATCATTTGGAGCTTTTCAACTCGACAGATGCGAAACTATTTCTACAACAGTTTCTTGGGAGTTCATCATCTTTTCCTTTTATTCTTTGTAATGATGTATTTTCATCCGCTAAGTAATATAATCAAATATCAAGAAAACATTGACGTCCGTCCACCGTTCTGCGACTTTATTGATCCTTCAGAGCTTTTAAACTCCACAAAACTTGATTGCACTCAAAATGCAGTTTTTACAGCTGGCAAGAAACATGTGAATTATTTTTTGTTATATTTGATTTTATGTCTCTAATTTATAAATTACTTGCAGAGTTACATTTGGCCATCTATCGCCATTACAATTTACTTACTGGACGTCAATTTTCGTTACTTTAAGCGACTTTTCAAGAGACTAAAGCTACTAGAAATGGAACTTTCTACCAAAAATTGTGTCACTTTACGATTCAAATTAAATGATTTTGTGCAAATTGAACCTGGCCAATACATTCTACTGCAATGTGAAAACCTTTCAAAACTAGAGTGGCATCCTTTCACAGTTATTGACTGTGTTAGTGAAACATCAACTCAACTCACTATGACTCTATCTAATAAGAATATTTATCCGTAGATCCACCAACAACGTAGAACAATAATAACCTTGGCAATTTTAGTACGAGGAGATTGGACATTTGAGCTCTACAGAAAAATCTCCGATTTCAAGAAACTTTCTCACAAGAGGCGAAGAAGATCAATTAAACGCCGAACAGTTCCCAGAAAATTGAAGTTCATCCTGGATGGTCCATTTAATAGTCCATTGGAATCTGCAATTCACAAACACACTTTAGTTTTAATAGCAGCTGGAATCGGAATAACTCCTTTCATAAGTATCTTCAATTATCTGTTGAAATCAACTAAAAAGTCTCCTATAAATAGAATTCATCTTGTGTGGATCAGCAAAGATTTGGAGCAGTTTGCTATGTTTTGTCAGACCTTATGCGATTTGGATGAAAAGGTGTTTGTTTGTTATATTTTATCCATTGAATAATTATCTTAAAATATTTTCTTTCAAGTTCTGGGATGAGAATCAGCCAGATAAGTTTCAAATGCGATTTTACTTGACTAGCACACAAATACAAATGGATGACGAGGAATCTTTACATGGAGATGAGCTCTTTGGGAAACATGCTTTATTCATCAACTCTAGACTTTATGATGGTAGACCCAGTTGGCCATTTTTGTTTGAATTTTGGGGTTCTTTGTATCGCAAGTGAGGATTTCAAAATTGATAATGATTACTTTGTTGCATAATTTTTTTTCTTTCTTTTATAGGCAAACCATCAGTTGTTATTGTTGTGGTCCAAAAAGTTTAACTAAAGAAGTGAAAAACTACTGCCGGAAAACAACAAAAAATGGAAATAACTTTACATTTTTGCATGAGGCTTTTAGCTAATAAAAAAAAAAAAAATTATAAAATTTGTGAGATAAAAAAAAATTTGCTGTTTTTGTATTCATTTGCTTCTAATTCTTATCTAAGCCTAAATTTTTTTTCCAGTTTTGTTTCATCAAAAAATTTAGTCATCAAAAAATCAAGTCACCAAAAAATAATAAAATATGCCATAAAAATGATTTTAAGTTTTAATCAAAGCATTACTAATTTAATTTTATATATTATAAATAATTTCATTCAGTAAACACAATTGCATTAGATTGGACGGTAGTGTGGATTGTTAGTGTTTTAAACAAAATGAAGCTAAATCTAAGGTAAGGCTTTAAAATTAGGATTTAAAACAACAATTTAACTGGATAATTTTTTCAAGGATATTTGTGATCTTGTCTTTTATTAACATTGTGATCTGCCGGTTAGATTGCTTGTACGAAAATTCTAACGTTTCTTGTAAATCAGGAAGCTCCGACTCGATTTTTCTCTACATCCCAACAAACAAAAATATTAGTAGTTTGAGATTATTTTCTGATCTAAACTATAAAAACACTCAAACATTGACAGTTGCATTTCCTTTACACGTTTCCAAAATACCAGACAATTTTTTCCTGAACGCAATAAATCTTAAACAACTGTGGGGAAGGGGAGGATATATCGAAGTATTAGATGAAAATTCTTTTAAAGGTGCCACAAACTTAAAATACTTATCCATGGCATCAAATCAAATTCGAATGATCAATAACAAAACGTTTGACGAACTATCTAAAATGGAATATCTGTACTTGCAACAAAATTTTATAGAAGTTTTGGAGAAAGGAGTTTTTGATTCTTTGACAAAATTGAAAACTCTTAGACTTGATAACAATCAAATTCTGGAAATATCCGAAAAGTTCTTCGTTAAGAATATCAATTTGACTGAACTGAGATTGAAAAATAACAAAATTAAAGATTTGGACCTGAAGATTCAAAATTGTAACATTTCTCAAGAAAATAATTTAAACACAACTAAAACGAAAATTAATGACAAGCCCAAAACGATGGATTAAAAGTTTTGAAAGTTAGGAGATATGGAATTAATTGAAGGTTTTCAAAAATGTGATGAGGATGATTTTGAGCTTTTGTGTCTTGAGATGGAGCTTTTGCAGAAAAAAAAAGATTTCTTTGAGAATCACACCAAACTGTGGAGTAAATTAATCTACAGAAAGGAAGTTAAAAATAAGGAATGTTTGAAGGAAAATCAGGAGTTGATGAAAAAACTCATGAAAAGGCATGAAGAAAAAAAGAAACTGATGAGTCAAATACCAAATGATTATACCAAGAAGCCTGGACGTTTTAAAATAGATAGAGATATTAAAATTTTGTTGGATTCTAATCACGAGAGAGCATTAATCAAGAAGGATGGATTTTTACTTCGGCAAAAAAAAGTTGTGAAGTCTTGGTTTCATCCAGACTTTTTTTTTAACCTTCTGTATTCGTAATCTTTGAACCCATCCGACCGATTGGTCTCAAAATTTCAGAATAAGCTTTTTTTAACCATGAGACGGTCGCGTTTGCTAATTCAAGAAAATCCAACAGCGCCATCTAGTACCTGTAGTGCAAACTACCATTTTCCCATACAAAATCTTTTTTTTCCTGAGAATATATTGAAACATCTGAATATGCAAAAACCTTGTATTTGACCCAAAATGATCAAATCCTAAAGGTTTTTGGAAAATTTTGTTCCATGACCAAGTTGTCATGCTTATAAAAATTTTTTGTTTTTACCTTCTGTATTCGTAATCTTTGAACCCATCCGACCGATTGGTCTCAAAATTTCAGAATAAGCTTTTTTTAGCCATAAGACGGTCGCGTTTGCTAATTCAAGAAAATCCAACAGCGCCATCTAGTACCTGTAGTGCAAACTACCATTTTCCCATACAAAATCTTTTTTTTCCTGAGAATATATTGAAACATCTGAATATGCAAAAACCTTGTATTTGACCCAAAATGATCAAATCCTAAAGGTTTTTGGAAAATTTTGTTCCATGACCAAGTTGTCATGCTTATAAAGTTTTTTTGTTTTTAACCTTCTGTATTCGTAATCTTTGAACCCATCCGACCGATTGGTCTCAAAATTTCAGAATAAGCTTTTTTTAACCATGAGACGGTCGCGTTTGCTAATTCAAGAAAATCCAACAGCGCCATCTAGTACCTGTAGTGCAAACTACCATTTTCCCATACAAAATCTTTTTTTTCCTGAGAATATATTGAAACATCTGAATATGCAAAAACCTTGTATTTGACCCAAAATGATCAAATCCTAAAGGTTTTTGGAAAATTTTGTTCCATGACCAAGTTGTCATGCTTATAAAAATTTTTTGTTTTTACCTTCTGTATTCGTAATCTTTGAACCCATCCGACCGATTGGTCTCAAAATTTCAGAATAAGCTTTTTTTAGCCATAAGACGGTCGCGTTTGCTAATTCAAGAAAATCCGACAGCGCCATCTAGTACCTGTAGTGCAAACTACCATTTTCCCATACAAAATCTTTTTTTTCCTGAGAATACATTGAAACATCTGAATATGCAAAAACTTTGTATTTGACCCAAAATGATCAAATCCTAAAGGTTTTTGGAAAATTTTGTTCCATGACCAAGTTGTCATGCTTATAAAGTTTTTTTGTTTTTAACCTTCTGTATTCGTAATCTTTGAACCCATCCGACCGATTGGTCTCAAAATTTCAGAATAAGCTTTTTTTAGCCATGAGACGGTCGCGTTTGCTAATTCAAGAAAATCCGACAGCGCCATCTAGTACCTGTAGTGCAAACTACTATTTTCCCATACAAAATCTTTTTTTTCCTGAGAATATATTGAAACATCTGAATATGCAAAAACCTTGTATTTGACCCAAAATGATCAATTCCTAAAGGTTTTTGGAAAATTTTGTTCCATGACCAAGTTGTCATGCTTATAAAGTTTTTTTGTTTTTAACCTTCTGTATTCGTAATCTTTGAACCCATCCGACCGATTGGTCTCAAAATTTCAGAATAAGCTTTTTTTAGCCATAAGACGGTCGCGTTTGCTAATTCAAGAAAATCCGACAGCGCCATCTAGTACCTGTAGTGCAAACTACCATTTTCCCATACAAAATCTTTTTTTTCCTGAGAATATATTGAAACATCTGAATATGCAAAAACCTTGTATTTGACCCAAAATGATCAAATCCTAAAGGTTTTTGGAAAATTTTGTTCCATGACCAAGTTGTCATGCTTATAAAGTTTTTTTGTTTTTAACCTTCTGTATTCGTAATCTTTGAACCCATCCGACCGATTGGTCTCAAAATTTCAGAATAAGCTTTTTTTAGCCATGAGACGGTCGCGTTTGCTAATTCAAGAAAATCCGACAGCGCCATCTAGTACCTGTAGTGCAAACTACTATTTTCCCATACAAAATCTTTTTTTTCCTGAGAATATATTGAAACATCTGAATATGCAACAACCTTGTATTTGACCCAAAATGAACAATTCTTGAAAGTTTTTTGAAAATTTTGTTCCATCACAAAGTTGTCATGATTTAAAAAAACAAATTTGATATTTCTTGTGTTTTTGCAAAAATCTAAAAAATTGTTGAAAAAAATATATATTTGTTTTTGGAATTTTATATGAAATCAAGTTTTACGTGTTTTTTGTTAAGAATCTACCAACTCAAGTCGATCAGAAAGTTGTAAGATTTGATTCAACAGAATTATCAGCAATAATGCACAAAATTCCCGCTCGGCGCTCTGATCAGATATTTCTATTTTGGTTACATATTTTTGAATTTCCTAGAATTTAATTGCTTCATTCAAATGAATCATTCTAATGAAGCATAGGTATTATGTTGCCGAAGTGCCTGCTAAAGCTTCAGCTTTTCCGATTTTTTAATTGTTATGAATGTCCTTACCAGGCAACGCGCAAAGGTAACGTAAAAAATCACATAAGTTTTATTCATTTAAGGCTTAAACCATGGAAATGTACAGATTGTGATAAAAGTAAGTTAAAAAGAAGTAAATTGTTTTATAATTTTTTATTAATTAGAATTCATTTTAAGGTTTTGGAGCCAAAAATATTCTATCAAATCACCAAAAGCAAATTCATAACACCAAGAAAGATTGGATTTGTGATTATTGTGGTTCTCAATATGGATTCAAAAATGCGCTTAAGCAGCACATGCCAAATCATTTATCAGCAAAGTTTGCTTGTATGAAATGTGACAAAAAGTTCAGACGAATTGGTAACTTAAAAAATCATCTGAAGAATCACGGAGGAGTTCTCAATGAAATTTGTAAACATTGCAACAAAGGATACACTAATAAAAGTTTGCTCAGTAGTCATATCGTGTCTCAACATTTCTCGAAGATACAATGTGAAATTTCTGGATGTTTCAAGAGTTTTGGTTCAAAAGATAAATATAGGCAGCATTTGACGAAAATGCACAAGAAATCTGACAAAACATTGATTGCTAAACTTATCGAAAAACTTAAGAAACTGAAACCTGACCACAAACTGATGAAATTTGTTTATATTACTTAGAATTAAAAAAATATCTAAGAAACAGTTATTTGACTTTATTTATTGTTTCTTTTTATGTTAATTCTTCGGAACTCAGTACTGGATTTCTTATTCACATGCAGCTTCAAGATTTTTCACTTATTAATGTGTTTAATAATAAGAAAACCTTTTTTTAAAAAGAGACAATAAAAGTTTATAAATAAGTTCATCAAACAAGAGAATTCAAAGTGTACTTTATTTTTACTTCAATCATAAAATTAACAAATATTTTACTCCATTTTCATTTCAAATGCGATCTCTGGTACCTCAACTCCACATTGTTGTTTTTTGTGAAGATTTAGTTCTACCAAATAATAGAAGGTCTCGCCACAATCGCACTTATACATATTTTCAATGCCATGAACTGCTTGAATGTGTTTTCTCAAGCAATTGACATTTGAAAATTTCCTTCCACAAATTCTGCACGAATGTTTCAAGTAATCAAAATGAATTTTCAAATGAGCGTTCAGATCAACTTTATATTTTCCTTTAAATTTACACAAGTCACACTTGAATTTTGGTTCCTCTTTGGAGTGCTTATGAGCGATATGAGATTTTAGATGTTCTGGTCTTTTAAAATTTCCGCCACATTCAAAGCATTTATATGGGCGTACGTCGTATTCGTCATGTAGTGTAGCCACATGCTTCTTCATCTTTTCTTCGGTTTTGAACAAAATTTTACAAACTTCACAGGCGAATTTAAATTGATCTCGGTGCTCAAATCGATGTTTGTCGCATTCCTCTTTGGTTTCAAATGTTGTTGCATGACAAAGACAAGTCATTGGAGTTAACTAAAACATTGTATAAATAAATATAATCAAAACTTAATATATTTAGAATTACCGTCAATCCATGCTTATTGGTAAGATGACCTTTCATTGTACCTTCGAAACAACACCTAAAAGAGCAATTCCCTCCCATCGGACACTTCAGTTTCCTTTCACTGTTTTTCACTCTCTGATTTCGATACAAAATTGACTTTGTGTCGCAAATGTTTCCATGTTGTTTAATCTCCTCCTCAGTTGAAAACTTGGCGAGGCACGTTGGGCATTTGTATGAATCGAGAATTTGAGTGTCCTTTTTTGTGTGAGTTTTTGTGTGGGTCAACATGTTGTCTTTTCGAGTGAAACCCAATCCGCAAATGGAGCACATATAAGGCCGTAAATTTAAATGATTGTATCTGTGGTTTACGAGATGATGTTGATAATTGAATCCTTTGCCACATTTTTCGCATGTGTATCTAAAAAATATAATTCATTAACACATTAACACATCATAAAATTTGAAAAACTGGACAAACCGTTTCTCAGAAGAATGTGTTCTTAAGTGCCTAGTGAGACCTGAGTAGCTGATACAAATTTTTCCACAAGTTGGGCAAATTGGGCGGACTATCGAATGTACTTTATGCATATGATTCCATAAATATTGTTTCATATCAAAAGTTTTGCCGCACTTGTCGCACGTTAGAGGAGGATCATTGAAAGGATGTGTATTTCTATGGCGGTGGAGTTGTTCATTTGTGTGAAATTTTCTTTTGCAAATATCACACTCAAGCTGAGGACGAATTTGAAGCCCAGTTCTAGAACCTAACACTGCCCTGAATGTACTGGCGTCTAGATCCTTCAATCGAATCACAATTTTTGGCTCCTCCTTTACTTTTTTTACTGAATTTGGGTTGGGATCTTTTTTGGGATTTACATATTGCCCTAAAATTAAAATTATCTAGTTTGACTGAGTCTGTTAGTTATAAAAGGTAAAATGTATTTTACCACTGTAATAATCTTCAGCAACTGAGTCTTCTTCATTTTCGTCTTCTTCTTGAATACTGCTGGATGGCGGAGGAGTTGGTACTTTTGCTTCTGGAACATTTTTGCTTGACGCTTCCATTTGTTTCTTTATGTAAGCTTCAATATCAACAGATTTTAGGACAATCTTTTTGTTGATCAAAGATTGAGAAGTATTTTGGATAGTAGTCAATGACTGTGGTACTAATTTTATGTAAGTTGGTTTTGGAGTGCTTGGAAATTGGGTCGTCGAAGGAGCCATGAGAGATGTTGTTGGTTTGGTAATTGTTGTTTTGGAAGCAGAAAATACTCCACTTATTTTTGGTGTTGTCCAATTGGGAACAATTGTTGGTGATGGAGATTTTATATTATCGAGTTTAACGATGGATGTTGTTTTTGGTATAGAGCATAAGCTTGGAATTTGGTCGGGACCAAGGGTTAAAAATACATATTTAAGAGGTTGTGTCTTAACTTCGATTGGCTCCTGTTTAACGCACTCAACAAACTCTGATTTTGAGTCGAACGGATCAATTGCTCGTGTATCGAGAGGATTTTCACAAATTGCTTCTTCCTCCATCACTTCGGGCTCAATTTTAAACTCACTCAATTCAATCTCGTTAGTTTGTGTGTCTTTAACGTCTATAACGTCTTTGGCAGGGAGTTTTTTCATTTGTGGTTTCAACACAGTTTGGTTCAAAATTTCAGTATTCTTTCTTGTGACCTCATCAATTCTTGACATTAAATCTTCTTCCCTTCTGCGTTCTAAATAATCTAAACGTTGATGTATTTTGCTCAGCCTTAAGATTTTTTTGTCCAAAATTATTCGCATATCAGCAATTTCTTTCTCTAATATCGAAGACTCTTTTTTTCCTTCTTCAATACTTTGAAATTCTCGTTCAATTCTCTTCACTGCTTGTTGTTGAGGTGTTGGACGGGTTAATAATTGTGTTGCTGCCTTAATATTTGAAGGCATTATTGATGGAACAGCTAAAAAAGTAAAGTTTAATTATATTGTTGCAGAAAAGAAAATTATTTTACCATCTTTATTCAGGTTTCTTCTGACTCCAAAACTATGGCTTATACTACTGGGTTTATTATAGTCCGATTCAGCGAAATGTAACGAGCAAATGCTGATAATGGTAGTTGACTCGGGGGCTCGGCAACAAAACTTCGTCCAGATATCTCGAATCTAGAAGAGGGACAATATAAAAATGTTTGTTCCGGTAAATTAAAAATAAAAACAAACCTGATTTGATGCCCTTTTCGGAATCATGTGGAATGTTATTGGAGTAGCGGAAGATGTTGCAGTGCTAGAGTAGGGACACTCAGTTACACTACATATTCTCGTCATTTCTAAATACTTAAATAAGCTAAACGCTCTGAATTTTCCCGACTTCCAATCTTTTGTTATTGTCTTTTATTTGCTGTTTTTGACAGTTCTTTTTGTGACTGATTTTAAAATTTCAAAATCGATCATTATCGATGAATTTCAAAATCGATTCATCGAGTTCTAAAACCAAAAATTCAGTTAATTAATCAAAAGTGCGTAAAACAAAACAATACCTTTCTAACAACATTAGCTTTTTAGAGAAAAAAAAAACAAATTTTTTCATATAAAATTTAATCGGCATGTTTTATTCGATTGTTCGCTCCAAAAAATATAATGAATATAATTAATTAATAAACTAACAAGTTAAAAATATTTTGTAAGAAAATAATTTGAGAAAAAAATTTGTTTCGATTCGGATTTTGCTTTCAAATTAAGAAAACCGAGAGTCAGTTTTTCAGATTGATGAAGGGGTGAGAAAAGGGTGGAAAAAGGTGTCTTTAAAAACGGGGTTTGATAATTTGAATCGTTCTCCTTAAAAAAATAAAACAACTCATTGATTAATCAAGCCCCTCCCCTTTTTGCCACTTATACTATAATCTAGCTTTTGGTGCACCCCCTCATTAGAGGCACTAAGATACTAGGCGGTCCAGCTTGCCTTAAAAAAGGATGAGCTAATAATTCGGCAGCTGTTGCTCTTTGCGCGGGGTCTCGAACCAGCATCCGGTCTAAAAAGCTTTGCAATCGCTGCGATACTTTGTGAGCATTTTTCAACTTTGGTGGCGGCATGTCTAAACAAAATAAGATTTAATATTAGAAATTTTTTTTTTGTTTGAGATTAATCTAAATGTCTGATTAATCATGATCATTGAAAAAAAAAAAAAAAAAAATTACCGCGTATGCGTCTCATAGCTTGCAGTGGAGGTTCATTGAAGAATGGAGGCTCTCCGTCGATCATTTCAATGACCATAATTCCCAAAGACCAAATGTCCACTTCTGGCCCATATGGCAAGCGAGAAATTACTTCAGGAGACATCCAATAGGGGGCTAAAATTAAAGGAGACGGTAAACGATTTAATTTCTATGGAAATGTGATGAAATACTCACTGCCAACTAAAGATTTGCGTTTGGGCAGTTCTTGAGAAACTTGAGCGCAAAAACCAAAGTCCGACAGTTTCACTCGACCATCGGAGGCAAGCAGAATGGAATCAGATTTGATGTCACGATGAATGACGCCCTAAAAACAAAAATACTTGATTTAATTAAAAAATTCAAAATTTCGCGCTTTTTTCTTACCTGGGAATGTAAATAAGATAAAGCTTTCAAGCACTGCTTGCACACGGTTGCAATCTGCTCTTCATCCATTCGCGAATGCGTTACAATATCAGTTAAAGCTCCACCTTCCAAAAATTCCATAACCACCCACAATTCGTCGTTCACCAGGAAGCTGTTGTAGGTTTCCACAATATTAGGATGGTGATAGTCACGCATTATAACCACTTCATTGAAGAGAAGCTCTCTACGTTGCTGTTTTCGTAGGTCCATCTTTTTTACGGCGACTTGACGTTCTAAAAGAGTTCAAGAGAAAATTTACCGTTAATTAAATTAAATTTTTGATAAATTCTCGCTTAAAAATCAAACTCACTAGTGTTCTTCTCAGTGGCAATGCAAACAGTTCCAGTACTACCCTCCCCAATTTTAATAAAATTGTCCAAATTCTCCCTTGGATCTCCAACAGAAACGACCATCTGGAGAGCCGCCCTAAATTGTTCGTGAGTCAATCTTTGCTCTTGTTTTGGTGCTCCATTTAAATTTCCAGCTCCTGTCGAATTCACACTGCTCGTGATCGAAGACCTCGCATTAGGATCATGCAAATACTTTTGTGGGTGCTGTGGATGCAGGGAATGTTGCTGGGGATGCAAAGGAGGTGGACCTGGACCTAAAAGATTCATATTGGGATCATGAGCTGGTTGCTTCATTTGATGTGGAATTTGCGGGATTTGAGGCAATTCCATGGAATTATTGGGCATCATAGTAGGCGGCTTTGACATGTTGTTGTTATTGTTGTTGTGATGGTGGATTTGAGGCGGGGGTTGTTGTTGGGTATTATGCATAGCTGCTTCGTTGCCATAACGCTGTTTCATTTGATACCTAAAAAGGGAAAGTCAAGGAAATTGTTGGTTGATTGATCGATGGTGAGTAATTAATTGAAATTTTGCGGTAAAATGTTGATTTAGTGTTATTTTCATTGATTAATCGATTATTTGGATTTTTCTTCTCTTTAAATTTTGCACGTGAAACTGACCTTATTCTATAAAATAACAACAAAATCAACACCCGCTCTACCTAAAAAACCCCAAAAAGAAACTCACTTGATCATGTTGTTAGCCGGATTTGGATTGATAAGTACTTTGGGTGGTTGTCCACCTTCAAAATTCAATGGTGGATTAGCTACGAACTTTTGTGGTGCGCCATGCTGGGAAATAGCATCTTCATTATGCTCTTCCGCTACAGAAACTGGAATGTTGGCTTCTCTATGCGTTCTTGGTGGGCTGGAACACCTCAGTGAATTAGACCTGGCGACATGAGAAATTTTCGGCAAATTCATGCCGTTATAGCTGCTCTGGAACATTTCAGTGCCAGATGAGTCAGATGATATGATAGAGGTGGCTAAACTACTTTGGGGACGGACTATGATTTTTAAGTCCAAAATTTCGGTGGGTGTTATCGCGGAAGGGTCGATAAGAGGAAGTGGGCGGTTGGAGGACTTTAGGACTTGATTGTTGCCTACGATTGAAAGCCATTGTGAGGGCAGTCCGCTAAAAAAAGTATATTTGGATTAGTTTCTCATAGAAAGTTATGGTTTTTTGTGGTTTTCTTGAATGATTCACCATTCAAAAGAGTAAATTTATCTTTTAATTGAGTTCCAGTGGAAATAATAAGCCTTTAAAGACACATTTGATCAATTTAGGGCTCTTTCTAGTCCATTAAAAATTTTAATAGCTAATTAATCATAAGATATAAAGTAACTAAGGTGTGCTACATGTTGTGTAAACAATTAATCAGCACTTATTGTCAATTAAAGCCTATAATATCAACTTACACGTATTTCCCTTGACTGCGATCGAATCCCGTGTGAACCCTGTGTTCAAAATTTGTGGGTAATGAAATCTGGGGCTTCTTTTTCTTTTTGCTGAACATAATGCTGCCTCAAGTCAACTAAATAATACGATACCGTTCACAATTAACACGCACGACTCTGAGAAAGTGACATTATTTGCGATTTCGTGGAAATGCAATAAACAAAACTAAATTTAATTTCAAAACAAGAATACTGCAGAAAAGAAGGCGGAAATCGCTAAGCACTTATAGAGTATGTGTAGAACAAAATAATTAACATAAAGTGAAACAATTAAGACAATAAACTAGAGTACAAACTGAAATAAACTGAATTAATACAAAAATAACTATTTGATGAACCGATTTCAGGTTTAACTCTGGTTTAAAATTAGGTTTACCTGTGGTTTAACTCGGAAATACCTCTGGAATTTGTGGCAAAACCTAGAAGCTTTGTTAAAAATCGCCGTTAGATCAGGTAACATGACCGTGGGAATTTTTTTGATAAATCCGGTTTTCAAATTTTATAATAGAATTTCTATGAAAAAACTTTAAATACTTCATTGTATTACACAATAGCTCATCTTAAATCTTGATTTGGCCTTAGAGTGACTATAAATAGATCAATGAATTGATTAAATATGAAATAAATACTCAAATTTAAAACAGTCCGATCTAGGTCTCTTTCAATATCAACAATGGTTTGTTATTGTTTAGATTTTTTTTGAAACCAACAGTAAAAATATCTTTTTTAGTGAAAACTTGCGCTAAGTCTCAAAGAAACAATCCTTTTAAGGTATTTTTCTTTATGGTTCTTATCGAGGAACGGTTCAAGTTTATAAGACAAGCTATTTCCTGCTGAAATTTGCACTTCTCCTCAAAGTTCCTTAATTCACAACTATATAAGTAGAAATTCTACTGTACACTTCTCCGCATCCTCAACCATTTATAAGCAAACTTGCAAACTTTCTTTAACAATAGAGTATTCCGGGAATATTGAAAATAGCTCAAACTCAACTAAGTTTGATCAATAATTTATCGGCAGTAAATCTTCCTTTTATGTAATTCGGAAAGAAGCAAACCGCATAAACTTTATTCATATCTAAAGCAAAGCTCGACTTGTTAAATAATCCAATTTATATTGTGTGGTTTGGGGCTGCTTAAATATTATGTTCTTGGATTTTAACACCAAATATTTCTTAGAAATAATTGTTTTGTCTTTTTATACTTTGTCGAATGAATAAATTGGCAATTTGGAAGAGTGAGTAACAACAGACGTGACCACCAGTATCACGTCCGTGATAAAAAGTCGAGCCTTCTTTTAATTTTTTACGGATCTGTTTCAACTGAAATAAAAGAAAAATTTTCGGTTTTTTTAAATATTTTTCTATCAAAAACTTTCTCCTACATTTTTTAAAAACCACTGTGGAAATTTTGCTCAAAAATAGCCATAATAAATATTTCAATTTAATTTCCACCAATTGTCTTCCTCTATTTAAAATCTCTATCAACTCCCAGCAGGATATCAAAAAAGTTGCAAATAGGAAACTCATAAAAAACAAGATATTTTTTTGTTAAATATTAAATACTATTTTATGAACTGTTTGTGGGTTTCATTTAAAAAAGCTTAAAAAATTTGTTACAAAAAATTATTTTCCAGTTTTTGCTGGTGGTTCTCGTAGAGTTCTGGTAGAGTAGATGAAAATTGCAAGCCATAAATCATAATTATTTATGCTAGCTGGAGTTTCTTGTGCAGCAAAAAATTATTTGTAGAAGAATGAGCCATGGTAGGTCGTTTTCAATTTAAGTTTACGAATAATTTAAAGCTTTTAGTGGAATTGGATTTTTTATGGGATTTTATTAGTTCAGCTTTTAATACAGGGTGAATCCCTGATAGAATTTTCAATCAAAAACCATTAAATGATTAATATAATTTATAATTAAGAAACTGTCGAAAGCATTTGCATTTTCTTTGAATTTTCATTATATTTCATGATTAATTTTAGATATCAAAGATTTTTAGTTGATTTATTTATAATGGAGAAACTGTCATGACAAATTTGAATAAATATTCTCATCATTCATATCATTCCTTTTAATTATAGGATTTGTTGGTTGTATAGCCAACCTCTTCATATCCATCCCATTTTCATGAGTTTCCACAGCTAATTCTTTGAATTTTCCAATCAATTGCCACAAGACATAAGCTCCAATAATAAATAAACAGAGGATCCAAGCAGAAGATAAATAAATATAATTGTGCAAAGCTTTGTTCGTTCCAGAAAGATCAGAGTTTTCCTTTTGTAAGAGATCAATTCTGGAGTTGAGATCAGTTTCAATGGCTTTGGACATATTCCTTAAATCTTCGTGGTCAATCAGAGTGTGATACTTTGTGAAGCATGAGTTCAGTTCTTTTATAACAAAAGTTAAATTTGTGTTAACATTTTCAAAGTCTTTGTTGACACACAAATTGCTGACCAAGTTGAAATTGTTCAGTTTGCTCAAGTTATCAAATATGTCCGAGGAAATCGCCTTGATGGAGTTATACTTCAAATTAATCTCTACTAAATTCTTGTTCTTGATGAATAAATCCTTCAAAAGAACCTCAATTGAGTTACCAGACAGGGAAATTGTTTCCAAACTAACTAATTCCACGAAGAAGCTTATTCTCAGCAACTTTATCATATTATGCCTTAAATCAAGATTCTGCAAATTCGAAAGACCAGCAAATGCTTCATCACTAATAACTTCAATTTGGTTGGACTGCAAGTAAATGTGCTCTAAGTTGGTGGCTCCTTGGAATGTGTGAGCTTGTAATTCAGTCAGTTTATTGTTGTCACACCAAAACATTATAAGATGCTCGGCCTTTTCCAGCGATTTTGGTTGAATAACTTCCACTTCTGCATGGCTGATGTCGACAAACTTCAAATTCTGGAATTTTTGGAAGATTTGTTGAGGAATTTTCGTGAAGTTTGATTTTAGAATCACACAGTCTACGTTTAGATCAGTTTTGTACGTTTTATTGTGATCTGCATGTATTGTGAAATTTTGGTTGTCCTTGGAGTTCCAGACAACATTGGTAATTATGCATTTGTATCCATATTTTTCATCGTTTGAGAATTTGCAGTTTAGGTCCGACGAGTTTTTTGGGTTTGAATTGGGTGGAGGTATTTCAGTTATTTCGAAAGTTAGCTCAGCTTTGAAATGGCAGGAGAATAGTGTCATCGTCAATATTAGGATGATCCATCTAAAAAGTAATTTTATAGTTCATCTGAATTGCTAGATTACAGTTTTTGAGGACTTTCAATATTAAAGGACTAAAAATCTTATTCCTCAATTTCAAACTATTTGAAATTTTAATCAACTTAATTTCCTTCTAAATATCAATCTTGTAACCATCAACTGTTATTGATCTCGAAAACACTTCACAATTTCCCAGAATAAAGCAAATTTTACCTTTTCTGCTTACTTGTCATTTTCAGCGTTTTCCGCTTAAAACAATTTATGTTGTAAACTTTAATTGCTTTTTATTGCTTTAGCCAGCTAGACTGCAGTCGTCAAGAAATTTGGAATACTACTGAAGCATTAATTGATTTAAAGAGCTCTTTAATCGTTTTTGAGTAATTTTTGGTGGTCAGCAAATTTACTTTAACGTTTGAGGCGAAAGAGTGACGTATTATGACGTATTTTCTTATCAAAGTCTTATAGAATCATTAAATTTTCATTTTTATGCTCAATTTATCGCAAAATTACTGAATTCCTACTTCAGTACGCTCTGAAAATCCCATTTATCTTTTTTTGAATCGTGACGACAAATTTTAAATTCTATTGACATAAAGCAACCAAAGCTACAATAAATCATAAATTTCATTCTAGTAATTGCATTTTTCGACAGACACATAAATAACAAAATAAACAAATAACCAAAAATCTACAAAAAACATCGCTACAATTAATTCTGCTCTGTTCATTCACTTGCACATGCAGAATTGCATATTATTTTCAGAACATCCAAAACATCCATATTTTAAATATTTTTCATAAAGCAAATAAATATTCATTTGCAGATTTTTTTTACAGCTCATAAATATTTATTACGTCAGTTTATAAATGTTTTTCTATCTCCAATACATTTTTTGCATTGGACAACATAAAGTATTCATAACTTTCAGAGTTTCGAATTTTTGCATATTTTTTGGACCATTTTTCATGAATTTTTATTTATTTTGTTATTTTGCGTGGTAGATGGAAATGCAACATCTGAAATGAAATGCATGGGATAAGGGCTGGTGTTGAAGGATATTCAAGATTTAAATAAATAATGCTTTGTTTTTGTTCCTCTTGGAAAACTATAAGAGAACCGTTTTGTGAGCTGTAAAAAATCATTGACTGATTTTTTATTTTTAAAGTTCTTTATCCTTTAAAAGTATCAAAATCAAGGCAAAACCATTAATAAACGTCCCTATTATAGTTAATACATGGGCGATGTGAGCAAGCGAGCATGTGGAACCGCAGAAGCCACCAACTCAGTAAATAAAATATGAATTTGTATAAAATTGTTTGTGTTTGAAAATGTGGTCGAGTATTTTTTGGATGCGATAAAAAGTTTTTGCATTATTCTTACATGCGGCTTGGTAGGATTTTTGCCTGGAGAACGTATAGTAGTTACATTTTAGATGCATCATGAATTCGTTTTGAGCATTTAAAATGTGAAATAAAATTTTAATCATTTATTTGACTGTTTGATAATAAATGAGATGAAATAGAAGCTTCAATTCTCGTTAAATTTTAGCTATAAAACATATTCGAAGCATCTACCTAAAATGCTCCTGCAAAAATCCAATTTGATCTAGATTTCATTTCCTCCATTAAATTTAATTGCTGAAAATTTCACTCTACCATATTACATTTTGCCGTTCACCGTAGCTAAAGTAAAGCAACGTGGCAAGCTTACATGATGTAAGATAAGCATCAATGCTACTCGGCTTTCAGACTTAACAGAATTTCCACAGAGCAATTCACAGACTTTTAGCCATTTCAGCAAGATCTAGCTCATTAAATTTTAATATTTAATTTCTTATCGCTACATACAGTGAAAAGACGTTTGAGATGGAGGTGTAGGTACTAAATAATGAAAGGAGATATCATGTGAGAGCCATGCATCGTTTGCTTAGCTATATTATTAATTAGCGGTGTTCTTCATATTCCGTCCACTTGGGAGTATTTCGATCTTAGTTTAAGTTTGTTTTAGCTTTACAGTTAATGATTTAAAAAAACTTAAATGCAGTTTTACTTAGAATTTTGTGGAGAATATGATGATGCAATAAAATCCTGGAAGTAAATCTTGGTTTGGCTCCCAATCAGCAGGAAGTCAAATCCAAAACACTCACACATACCATCAAAGCCCACGAAAAGTGGTCCAAGCTCACAATGCGTGAGCCTGCTCATTATTAAAATCGAACCATACTCTTTTCGATTTTGGCTTCTCGTTTTGGGCGGGATATTTTGTTTATTCTTGGATTTTATAAAATGATCTGTCATGATAATTCTATTACATGCTAGCTGAAATTCCCATTTTGTATTGAGTCTTTTTGATGCTTACGGCTCTACTTAACCGATAATTTTGGTATTTTTGACTTTTTCAGAAAATAGAAAATATTTTAGATCTCAATTTAAATGCCTAAATACTCATGAAACCTAAGTTTTTGCTGTCAATATGGATAGCATATGACCTAATAATTGTAAATAACTAATTTGTTCACTGTGTCAATTAATGGTATTGAAGAAATTAAAGATTTAAAACTGAACTATCGAAATCAAGGACTGCCAAATAAAATGAAAAAAATAACCTTCTGGCTTTGAGCATTTAACTCACCACTTTAATTCTTTTACACTGTTACCAGATACATGAAGCACTTGAGAAAAATAGTTTCATGACATATTAATTAAGAAAATTTGACAAATTAAGGATGCAAAAATATTTTGTTTTACAATTCTTGTATTTTTGTTTTTATCGCAAACTTCACTTTGCTTCTTTTCTTTTCGTTGAAGGAACCCCGCGCCCCGCGAGGTACCCCGCTAGATTGTATGGCGCGATTTGGAAGATTTGAAAATAATATTTTCTTTCGGAAAATGCTTGGAAAATTGAGGGAAATATTATATTTCGACTCAAATGTTTGTAAAATATAAATGTATAGAGAAAAAATAAATAGTTTTGTTCTTTGGGCCCAAGCAAATAGTGATGCAAATCTTAGTAGAAAAATGGAAATCGGAAAAACATTTTCCACTTAATTAAAAAAACCCAAATTTTCTTTTTCCACATATTACAAGTCTTTTCAAGACATTTTGAGTAAAAAATTGATTTTTTCACTTGAGGTCAAAGAAGTATATATGTTTATACAAAGTGGAAATTTGGTTATCTAGAAAAACATTTTCCGATTTTCCGAAAACTTCAAAATTTATTTTGTATCATAAATAAAGGTTTCTGAAGACGTTTTGAGCAAAAAGTTAAGAGTTTTCATTCTGGTTCGAAAAATATTTCTTGATCACACAAATAAGAATTTTGAACATCCGGAAAAACAATTTTCCCCTCATCGGAAAATTTCACAAAAATTTTTTAAATCAATATTGAAGTGTTTTAAAGAAATTTTGAGCAGAAAATATTTGCAAATATTCTATAATGAAGAGGTTTTTTTGATCATTCAAACCAGAAATTAGAGTACCCGGAAAATAGTTTCCATTTGCCAGAAAATCTCAAATTTTCTTTTCCATCATAATTAATTTGTTTTAATTATATATTGAGTAAAAAAATATTTTATATTGTTCAGGGTCAAAGAAATTTTTTTGATTCATCAAAGTACAAATTTGAAAATCCGGAAAAACATTTTCCGCTTTTCAGAAAATTTCAAATTTTTTTCTCCAACACGATTGAAGTGTTCTAAAGACATGTTGGTCAGAAATTATAAAAATTTACTTAGGATCGAAAAATATTTTAAGAACAAACAAAGTAGAATTTGCAACATCCGGAAAATTCAATTTCCTCTTTCAAGAAAATTTTGATTTTTGTTCATAATCATATTTGAAGTGTTTTAAATGCATTTTGGTCGGAAAACATATTTTTTTTGTGAAGAGAATGAATTTTCCGGGTACTAAAATTTCCACTTCGAATGATCTTAAAATTTTCTTGGACTCTTCACAAAAAACATATGTTTTCTGCCCAAAATGCATTTAAAACACTTCAATTATGATGATGAAGAAAAATCTAAATTTTCTTGAAAGAGGAAATTGAATTTTCCGGATGTTGCAAATTCTACTTTGTTTGTTCTTAAAATATTTTTCGATCCTAAGTAAATTTTTTATAATTTCTGACCAAAATGTCTTCAGAACACTTCAATCGTGTTGGAGAAAAAAATTTGAAATTTTCTGAAAAGCGGAAAATGTTTTTCCGGATTTTCAAATTTGTACTTTGATGAATCAAAAAATTTTCTTCGACCTTAAGTAAAAAAATTGTATTTTTGCTGAAAATGTGATCAAAACACCTTAATTATGTTGATAAAGAAAATGTGGATTTTTCAATCAAGTGGAAAATGTTTTTCCGAATGTCAAATTTCCACTATGTTTTGCTTCAAAATTTTTTTCGACCCAAAGTGAAAAAACTAATTAATATACTCTATATCTACAAGTTAAAACACATACGGGTTGAAATATAATTTTTCCTTCCATTTTCCAAGCATTTTCCGGAATGAAATATAATTTTCAAACTTTCCAAATCGCGCCATACAATCTAGCGGGGTTTTCCGCTGAGAGCTCTAGCACGAGCTGAAGATTTTTGCGGGAGAAAAAAATTCAAATTTACCATTTTTT
The DNA here is from genome assembly GCA_038502155.1 of Parochlus steinenii. Classification (NCBI taxonomy): domain Eukaryota; kingdom Metazoa; phylum Arthropoda; class Insecta; order Diptera; family Chironomidae; genus Parochlus; species Parochlus steinenii. Next base: position 1,863,920 of record JAXCIN010000032.1, on the reverse strand, counting down.
CAGTGGTATTTCTAATTTTGTTGAAAATTTTACTTTATAAATTACAGAATAAATAAATTTGAAGTAATTTACTTAAAGATTGATAGTTAAGCTTTAAAACTGCATCATTAGAAGTTTCAAATTCATCCCAAGAGCAGAGCAATTGTCACTGGACGGGTTAATATGGGCTCTCTAGTGGACCAAACTTTCGTGCATACTGCTAATTAGATATGATGTTCGTTAAGGGGGGCTGGGTGGAACTTAATCGAAAAGAAAGAGAATAAAAGAGAGAATAAAAAAGCAGCGTAGAGAAAATGAGAGAATCAAAAACAATAGTATATGATAATAGACATAATATGAGACAAACTCTCTATCCAACCCTTCTAAGCGGATTTAAGGATATGTTTGCAAATGCTAAGGAAAACAGAAGAAAATCCAAAATGAGTTTCTCATAAATAAATACCAAAAATATCTATGTGGTGTATAGTATACTAGAGTAATTAAACAATATATTATACTTGTAATTTAAGCTTCATTAAGGGACCTAATGATGTAGAAAACTGAAAAACCCAACATCGAATTTTCCTCAGCAAAACTAATTAATAATGCTTGTAGAAATTGTGAAATCCACTCCATAGACCATATACACTCCATCTATGGATGGTGAAAATTTATCGTTTAAATTTGTTAGATTTTGTTAAATGAGCCACAAAGAACCCTTTTTAGGTAATCATCGACAAACACTAGTGGGTGAAGTTTTTAATTGTGATCTTTTATGGTCAATTTGTTTTGCGTTGAGTATTTTAATTATTCAAGATCTGAAAGACTTATTTTTATCATGGTATTGATTGTAATTAATAAATAAATGAAAAATGGGTCGATGAGATTGAAGAATTGTGTGAGATTCAAAATGGACTGAAAGGATTCTCTTTTTGGCAAATTAAGAAGCTTTCCAAAATTATACAAACCTTCTATAAATCAAAACGGAAGGATTTAAGTACTTGCAAAGGCCTAACAACCAATCAAAATAACAACCATGCCGTACCAAAACTTCCACAATAGTTTCTGTGCTAGTCCATTCATCATACCACCATTTAATTGCGTTAATTTGAAACAATCCAAGATGTCGCTGCAATAAATCCCCATAATACTCTGTGAATCTGCGAACACAGTCTACAGTGCTCTTTAGTCCGCTAGGTTGTGCATAGGAATAGTTTTCATTTTTCGTGTTTTGCAGTGCAGCAGTTGCATCGTTGTTTGTGGATGGCCTGCCATAGCTTAACAAATGAATTGCCCTGGCAAACTGGCAAAGACAATTCACATAAAAGTATTGTTGCTTTTTTGTGCAGGCCATAATTCATAAACAAGCCAACCCAGACAGAACATGGAGCCAAGCGAGGGTTTTCTGTACAGTTTTGAGAGCAGAGCATACCAGCCCGTTGCATAATTTAAACTTTTATTAACAACGTGGAAAACTATGGCAAGTGTAATTTATAGTTAATTTGGGTTTATTATGGTCCGTTCAACACTAAAGGTTATATTAGACCTAAATCAGTTACAATTTATTATCCATTGCTAGATTTGATGATTTTGAAACTTCTGTTGGCTACGCCATCTTCTGCCTCTTCATCCAGTTGTGGTTTGGTAGCTTTATCCCTTGCTTTAATCAGTTACGTCTCTTGCGAAAGCGGGGTTTGAAGCTTTTCCTTGCTTTTGATCAGTTACGTCTCTTGCGAAAGCGGGGTTTGAAGCTTTTCCTTGCTTTTGATCAGTTACGTCTCTTGCGAAAGCGGGGTTTGAAGCTTTTCCTTGCTTTTAATCAGTTACGTCTCTTGCGAAAGCGGGGTTTGAAGCTTTTCCTTGCTTTTAATCATGTTACGGGCTCATGTTATGGGCTCATGTTACGGTTACTCCTGAGGCCAATAAAATAGCGGTATTTAAAAGAGGAATTTGGAAGGGGTTGAATGCAATAATTCCTATAGGGGGTCAAGAAGCCCCTAATTCAATAGATGGGGATAATCTTCTATGAAAAAAAGCTCAAAAAAATGAAATAAAGAAAAAAATTTCTGAGACAATAAATAAAATTATTCCTCATCGTAACCCTAAAGCGACTGGAAGGGTGTGAAGTCCTTGAAAGGTTCCTTCTCGTGAAATATCTCGTCATCACTGGTATATCGTTAATAAAGTAATAATATTACCTAAAACAAATAGGCTTACGTCATATTGATGGAATCATTTCACTAAACCTGAAACAGTTGTTATGGCTCCGATGGCTCCTGTTATGTAATTTATGCGAGCTCATCATATTTCATGTTTATTTGGCTAGAATGTTTGATGGAGAAACTTTAACTACCTTTTTGATTATTTTGATGGAAATTCTAGAAATTTTGGAAATTTTGTAGAGGTGACTGGCAGTCAGTGTTTTTAATATTTATAGGTTAGATTTGAGGGTTATGAAGCGTGTGACGGACTTTTAGTATTTTGCTCGTTAAGATGGCGTTACTTTTCTACAGAAAGGTAGCTTCTTCAATTTTAATGCTACATTGGACATAAGTTATCCTTTGTGAATTATTAGTGGTTAATAATATAAGATTTAGAGGTTTATTCAAAGATTTTATTATGAAAATGCTGGTTTTATTAGTAATTGACGGATTGTGTGATATTTTTCTTGGTTTACTGTTCTGTTCATTTGTTCATTTATAAAAATCTGTACTGGTTGTTGGCTCATCTTCTATTCAAAATTTAGAACATAAATGTTTATGTCTGGATAATTCTCCTACAATAAAGGATTCAATAAAGGATGGAAATAAAGGAAACCTACACACGAAATCTGATCCGTATCGATGCAGAAAACATCATGAAAAGTAATTTCGTTTTTAAAACCATAACCCTCTCAAAATTCATTATCTCAACACAATTATGGCACAGACTTGTTTCAACATCCAAAATTCCCAAAAATTATTCTCGTTTGTTATTCAACTTTTAACAAGATAAACAATTTCACCCTTAAAGCCAAAAGTGCATGACTCCAAAAATGGATGCATGCCACATGCTCACAGTACAATATTCACAACATTGTGAACCATAAATACCGCAACAGTAAAATAATTGCGATGCTTCCCAATCATTTTTGCTGCTGACAAGGAAACTGGTTGAGCAATTTATTTTATCAGCACAAACATATTTATGATGTGTATGTGTATCAGTGTATATAACGAGCTTGTTTGTTGGTTCTTGTGGGGTGGTTGTTTTCGTTTAGGTATGATAGGATTCTTAAGGGAGCTGAGATAGAAGATCTAGTAATCGAGAAATATCTTATTTGCTTTAAAGATTAATGAAGTTTTAATGAGACTTTGATTACAAATTATATTTTTGAAGCTTTTGTAAGGTTGTAAGTTGAATGTTTAATTTTTTTAATGAGTTGCTTATAAGCTTATGAAAGAAAGTATTATAATATTCAACCATTTGAGGAACTATAAGGCTTACAACGAGCTTTTCTGTGGTTAAATGAAACATTTCAGGCTTTATTTCTGGCACCTGAAAGCTTCATAATCAAAAACATAGAAACATTCCATACCAAATTCACCTCCAAACACCCTCTCTTCCTTACCAAACTCCTCCAGCTGAATTTGCAACAATGTACCTCAACTTCCACCAACAAATCTGAAAATCTTTCGGGAAATTTGTTCACTTCATTTGGCTCATGATATTGAATTATACATATTTTAGTATATTTTAGTCTTTACTCCAATGCAGCTAAAAGATGCTAAAAGTGTTCTCGTTATTTAAGCATGTTCTTTGCATTTTCTTTGATAATACTTTGATAACTTTGTTGCATAATGCATATTTTGTTCCTGCAGATTTTCTTTGAAACTTTGCAAGAAAATTTTTAATTTTGCAAAGTAATTTATGTTTGAGTTTTATGTGTATAGCTAAAAGAGGCAGATGCTCGAAAACTCTGCTTCAAACTGCCCTCAAGCATTTTTAACAGCGAATACAACAAAGTTGACTGGAAATTCGGGTGAATGTTTTCAAAATTGAATGAAATTGCTCAATTGGAGCTGAATTTTCAGGAGAAAATAATCGTTATATTGAGCTTTTTGCCTTAAAACTCTGAAAGAGGTTTCCCATGAAACAAAACTCAAAATTAGAGCAAGCTCTTATGATTTTTTCAGAGATTTTATGATTTTTTCGAATATTACGTCAAACTAACAGAAACAAGAGCACAAAAACTTTGAAGTAAGCACTTTAAAAGCTGTAAAAAGTGGAAAATGCAAAACAAGCAAAAAGCGCTATTAATTTAAAAAGTATGCTTGGTTGGACTTTGAAGGATTTGTGATTTCTGTTGCTTCTGGAGGTTGAATAAGCAAATTTTATTTTTTTTATAAGTGCTAGTAGCAAAAATTTAGTTCTATAATCTTCATAAGCTCTGCAACGTAATAAAGTTGTGTATATTACGGTTGGATTTAAATGAAGGAAGCAATTTGTTTTACCTGATGTAATGAGGATCGATATAATTTTTTTTTAAATTCATAACAGCCCAACTCTTCATGAAAAGTTCCATAAACTGAATATCTACCCAGGTGAAAAAAACACCCAAAAATTTGTTACTGTACCTGTTAAATGGACCTGTCTAAACGTCACGAATGTACCGCCCAGAACAAGTTTTTTTACCTGTTGGATTTGTGTCGTCAACAGGTTTTGACAAATAAAAATATTTGTCAAATTTGTGTCACTAACAAATATTAACAGGTACAATTTTGAAAAAAAAACCAAAAATAAAACCGCGAATTTTCTTATTCCAGACACTTTTTTCCAATTTTTCTCCGACATTTTTCTATTTATCCAGAGCACATTCTTTTAAAATTTATCATGGACATGTTATCTTGGACACCTTCTTTTTTGCCTACACCGGGACTCGATACGCGAACTTCTGAATTTTGGACGACGGCTTTGACCACTCTGCTACGGGAACTGTTACTTACGCGGTGTTAAAAGTTGATTAAGTAGCAACCGAATGTGAATATATGTTTTTGCACTGTTTCTTACGTGTTTTCTGAACATTTTTGCAAATAGAAACAAATGAATGATAAAAAAATATTTTATTATGCTTTAAAACAGTTTAAATTTTTAAATAAAATATAATGAAAATTTTATAAAGTTAAACTATGAAGCTGTTCCAGGCGTGAACATATTAAAAAGATTTCAAGCAAATATTTCAACAAAAAAGTAAAAAAGAAGCAAATAAATATCGATTAAATACATTAAATCGACTTAGAGATTTTCATGTTTTCTATGTTTGCCATGATATTGCAATTTTTATTGACATATCAGAATTTGAAACAAACTGTTGGCTTAAAAATTATTATGAAACTATTGTACCTTTTTGTAAAAGCTGCTTTTTAAAGTATTCCACATCTTCATATAGTTTGTCATACTTTTGTTCATGTTTAATAGTATCATAATAATTTTATTGAAAAATTAAAGATTCAAATTTTACTTCCAATATTATTTACTAAAAATACATCAGAATTATGTTTTAAGGTTTTATCTAACTAAAATTTCCAATTCTTATCTAAAAAACCTCATTAGAGCTTGAAATAACGTGAAATATTTCCAAAAGAGTATTGGGAATAAAAACAAGAAAACCTCTTGATATTTGACAATGACACTTTTTTGACAAGTACTTTCTATACTTGTCAAATTATGTGTTATTGTATCTGTTAATATTTGACAATTACACTTTTTTGACAGGTACTTTAAATACTTGTCAAAATATGTGTAATTGTACCTGTTAATATTTGACAATTACACTTTTTTGACAGGTACTTTAAATACTTGTCAAATTATGTGTTATTGTACCTGTTAATATTTGTTAACAACACGGTTTTAAAGTGTCGAGATTTTTACAAATTTTTGTACCTGTTATAATTTGTTGACGAAACTAAATCAATAGGTACTTCAAATAAATATTTGTCAAATTCAGGTACATTAACAAATTTCAACAAGTAAATTTTATTTTCACATGATTCGAACCTTTGAAAATTTCACCTGGCTATAGCCAAATTTTATATAAATCCTGCACAAGCTGGAGGCGATAATTACACGAAAATAATTAAAAACCTCGTGTACGTGGTCTGTTTATTCAACAGACGAAAATCATCCATTCCCGCTAAATTTTAAATCTACCTTTTTTTACATGCTTGAAATTTTTTACAGGTGATCTGCTATATAAAACTAAACTTTTTTGTAAATTGTCAAAATTCTAATCCTTACCGTTGGAGCACAGTACACGATCAAATTTTTAGAGAAAATGCATGTATTTTTGACATGTATAACTTTAGAGCCTTCTGCATTTTTAACCACCACTTAGATTTTCACCAAAATATTTATTTTAGTAGATTTTGTCTAGTAGATCATCAGAAAAATATTTTTGGACTTTTACCTCAAAGTGGTTTTTTGAGCTCATGTAAGTGGTCAAGCATTTAAAAGGGTGACGGCTGGTCCAAATTGGACCAAAATTTTTTCCTGAATAATGTATCAAACACAAAAAAATTTTGACATTTTATAACTTTGCCTACAATTGAATTTAATGTGATGCTACATTTGTGAATTTGGTGTGTTTTTCAGTAAAAAATCTAATGTTCCACCATCAAGAAGTTGAGAATGAAGTGAATTTGCCTCAAAAATATTTTTAAGTGTTCAGGTACCTTCTAATTGATCAAAATATACATTTATTAAATATTATCCAGCTTCAACTATAGTAGTGAACTGCTTATGCATAGATGACTTCTAATTTGGACCTGTAGAGCAGATTCTCCTTCAGATATGCAATGGATCATAAAACTGTCAGAACAAACTTTTATTGGTAGTGTTTAACAAATACTTCTGCATCAAAAAATTTATCAGTTTGCACAATTTTGTGCTAAGGGTCAGTGTGATGGTCGTTCACCAATAGTTTATATCATCAACATTATACTCATTACAAAGGTCTTAACATCTGTAAATTTTTCTGGTTTGGGTCCTAAATTATTCAAATATAGCACTTTGAGAACAAATAAAATTACATGAAATCTGAATAAAACCATCTTGATACCTTCTGGAACTAAAATGTCAATATTTGTTTCTAATAAAGCCTTTCTGATTTCGTGTTGATTGGAATGAGTGTAATTTTGATGGTTTAAACTGTTGGTTTACCTTCAAACTGATACATTTTTTGATGCAGAAGTATTTGTTAAACACTACCAATAAAAGTTTGTTCTGACAGTTTTATGATCCATTGCATATCTGAAGGAGAATCTACTCTACAGGTCCAAATTAGAAGTCATCTATGCATAAGCAGTTCACTACTATAGTTGAAGCTGGATAATATTTAATAAATGTATATTTTGATCAATTATAAGGTACCTGAACACTTAAAAATATTTTTGAGGAAAATTCACTTCATTCTCAACTTCTTGATGGTGGAACATTAGATTATTACTGAAAAACACACCAAATTCACAAATGTAGCATCACATTAAATTCAATTGTGGTCAAAGTTATAAAATGTCACCTCCAAATTTTTTTTGTGTTAAAGATGATACATTCAGCCATTCAGGAAAAAATTTTGGTCTAATTCTGGACCAACCGTCACCCTTTTAATCTGCATGCTTGACCACTTTTTGAGGTAAAAGTCCAAAAATATTTTTCTGATGATCTACTAGACAAAAACTACTAAAATAAATATTTTGGTGAAAATCTAAGTGGTGGTTAAAAATGCAGAAGGCTCTAAAGTTATACATGTCAAAAATACATGCATTTTCTCTAAAAATTTGATCGTGTACTGTGCTCCAACGGTAAGGATTAGAATTTTGACAATTTACAAAAAAGTTTAGTTTTATATAGCAGATCACCTGTAAAAAATTTCAAGCATGTAAAAAAAGGTAGATTTAAAATTTAGCGGGAATGGATGATTTTCGTCAACAGTAAAAGTAAATCATGCATGTCTTTCCTATCACGTAAACAAGGATTCTAGTGTAAATCAAATTTTAGCATAAAAACTGACGATATTATACTACAGACGCATCAAATTGATCACTTCTCGAATGTGCATGGGTGCTATTTGCACTTGTGCTTCGTTAATTTACGTCAAGCCTTCCTCTCAAATTCAAGAGCAGCAAAATGGTAATGCGATTTGTTTTCGCTCCAATTGAAGGATTATGTGCAAAACGCAAGCAGAATGTGTTGTCAATGAACAGGAAAAATTGGTAAATTGCACAATCGTTGGTTGCTTGTTTTGTGGTTGTTTTCGATGGAGGATAATAAATAAAGCCGGCTGTTGTTGAATCAAGTGATTGCACTTTTGAAATAGGATTTTGCATAATTATCCGGCGGACGGTGGAGAATTCATATATAAGGTAGTAAATTTGTTTGTTATTCGATACACGAAGGTCTACTAGATATTTATTTTTCTCAAATATAAACAATCATTCTTTTTAAAATGCATCTATATAGATGCATCTTTATTATGATAACTTTATTCGAAATTGTATAAAAAACCTAAAATTATTAAATGGCATTTGGCTCCATCACCACTCATCACCAGCAAGGAACATCATCAACAAATCAAACATCTTTCTCCACAACACTTCCGTCTGGCATTCCAAAATAAGCCTTCTTGGCCATTCCAATAAACAAACCAGTGTCCACAACTCCCGGCATCATTAAAATTTCCTCATTTATTTTACCAAAATCATCTTTGGAGCTTCCTTCAAAGTACCAGTCCAATAAGAAGTTGCCATTGTCTGTAATACATGGTCCAGCTTTGCATGTTCCCATTCTTAATACAAGTTTTCCGCCAAATCTTTTGTTTATTCGAGTTTGAATGGGAACGTAAGCAATTGGTGAGACTTCAATGGGAATCTTCTTGTATTTTTCGGTGAGGTATTGAGAGTTTTTGGTGTGATCAGCCACAATCACCAAATACTTAGCACAGGATGCTACAATCTTTTCCTACAAATAATAATTAAATGAATTGAAGGTTAAGTTGGGAATTTGTGGAAATTACCTGCAGCAAGCAACCACCACCTCCTTTGATGCAATTCAATGCTTGATCACACTCATCTGCTCCATCAATTGCCACGTCTAACACTGGATATAACTCGAGCTCTCCTAGCTTTAAATTATTCTGCACAATGAGTTGTTTAGCTTGGAAGCTTGTAGGAATGCAAATCACATTCAAATTCTCCTTCTTCACTCGCTCAGCTAATCTATTCACTCCATACACAATAGTGGATCCACTACCAATACCCACAATAAAGTTATCTTTCACATGCTCATCAATTGCTTTCTCAGCGGCAATTTTTTTTGCTTGTTCCAAAGACATTTTGCTGTAACTTCGTGAGAAGGTTTTTTGGATGAGATTCGAGAGTACTGAGTGGTTCTGCAATAATTTACGGTAAAGCATAGATTTATTAATTAGTCTAGCACTATTTAATCAGCTGGTTTAACTTAATTCACTTGGTATTGAATAAAACGTGACTTTCAAAACAAGAATTGTTCAAAACAACAACAAAGGTCAACAAATAACATTCAGTGGAGGAGATACTAATAGGGGCAAGTCGAATGATTAGATAAAATGATTCATCAGAAATGAAATTAGATCTTTTGTGAATCAATCAGATTTAAAAATTATGGGAGATTTTGAAGTAAAAAAAATTATTTTAGAAGACGTATAAAAGTTTGAATGCAAAAACCTAAAATTCAACTTACATTTTTGAACTTAAATTTTTAATTTTGTCAAAGTTTTCATTTTAACATATTTTAAAATTAGAAATTTTGGAAACATATTTTTGGTATAATTTGAAAATTTGGAAGCAACAATCTCAATTTTACCACCGAAACTTCAGTTTTTGGAGTTATCTCCGCCTCGAATGAAACAAAACCGTCTGATCCCAAGATGCCCCAAATGAACCAAAGATTTTGCTAAATATACTGGTTGTGCAAGCAAATCCTTTTTAAAATAAATAAATTTGTTCTCAGCATAAAAGGTTCCATTTAATATTTATTCTATAATCCTCTTAAATGCAAGATAATTAAGTACTGAGAACAAAAAAAGCTCCAACCAACATCTTAATTAAGAATTGTAGAACAAGGGAAATAAAAACATGTGAAAAGAAGCTTTTTCCGTTCTTGGAATTTTCAGCAGCATTCAGTAGACTGCCCAAAAAACCTAAAAATGTAATTATTATCCGGAAATTCTCTTTTTTCAAACTTTGCTTGCAAAAATTCTTGAAATTTTTGCAATGCGACTAAACAATGGCTGCTCAAGACTTAAAAAACTTAAACAACTGGAAATTTGCGCAAAAGTTTAAAGTTTAATGAATGTTCTTGGAAGTTCTTTTGCATCATGTTTCAAACTATTTAGAGAACTTTTGAGTTTAGACAAAAGCTCATAAAAGCTTTTGTAATAAATTTATCATTGAGAAGTTCGCTTTAACTTCTTTAAGTAGCTCTGCAAAGGTTGAGTGCAGAAACTTATTTTCACACTGCAAGTTGAACGTGAAAATGGTGCACAATTAATTAATTTGGAACAAAGAACATCCTTGTTGTGCTAAAGTTTATAAAGTACTGTTTTTTGAGGTTATGTTGTGAGACGGTGTTTGTTTCGAGTGTTGTGGATTGCTGGATTATTGAGTGGGTGTTTATTTCAAGGGTTAATCTCGGGTCAATAAACTTTATATACATGTTAGAAGTGATCTTGGTTAAGTTTATGATGGTTTTAACACGTAAACCAGTGTATTTACGAGTTCCCACGTGGTTTTGGAACCACAAAATTGAGAAACTGTCAAAATAAACGTCAATTCCATATTTAAATATCAAAAATTCCCCAGTGCAATTGTTCTCTAAAAGTTTATTTATCACTAATTTTTAACCTCTAGGCCAGACACCATTTATTTAACATCTTCTGCTGTTAATCTATACCCAAAACGGGAAACATCCTGAAAAATATCTATCAAATTACAACGTCACATAAAACCTCATCCATCTGAAATTTATCTTGAAAGGCTATAAAAACACTAAACCCTTTTTTTATGAGAAAATGCTGCACCAGAACTTTCTAAAAAAACTACACAAAATACAACTAAAGAACTTCAAAAACATGGTATACTTTCGCCTTCAAGCGATAATAAAAACATCTCAAATTCCAGAATCCCACAGTTCCACAATAAAAATTTCGTTTAATTTTCATCCAAAAAGACATCTCGAAGCTATTTCCAACTGTTTTTATAAAATATTCCGTGAAATTTACAGAAAATATGTCTCATTTAATATTTTTCTGTTGCAATAATTTACACAATTTGCTGAACAATTTATTCGTGTTTTCAACTTTCCCCTGACAAATATTTATTTATTTGTGCCCAAGGTAATTTCAGCTCATAAAATTATGGTAAATTCTGTTATTTTCCACACATTTTTTCGGTACAATTGTCTGTGTTCCATTTATTGTGAAATGCTAGGATGGTTGAATGGTAATGGAGTCATTGGGGACTTCAGGATGAAATGCTGGAAAAACGAATTTTAAAATGGTTTGTATTTAGTGGCAGGATCCTTGTTTCACTTTCAATTTGATTATGTCGGTGAACTCCTTGGTGGTGTCGCTTGGAATAATTTTAATGAGATAAAAATTGTAGAGTTATCACAGTTGTGTATAGATATTATCTGAATATGGAGCTTTGGAGCTTGGATACCAGTTCGTTTAATGGATTAAAATATGAACGAGAATGATGAGCATTTTATATGGAGTCTTTTATACTCGTTTGCATGAAAGTTTATTCGCAACTCAATCAAAAATGAAAACTCTACCTGACAACTTAAATACCTTGAAAGAGCTTTCGCAAATGAAATCCAATAAACCACACTTAACCCTCCGCATCATAAATTCTCCAAAATTAATCAAATACTTCACGACACCCCATACAACAAAAAAATCACAAAACATATTACTGCGCTGCTCACTTCTGCTCCATAATTCCGTTTTAAGTGAATCCTGATTGAAATCCGACATTCTTTTCGCCAACAAAAGAGAAATATTCTCCAGAAAGCAGAAGGATCCAAAAAATCCCTTCAATGTGCTCTGAAGCTTTCAACGCAAAAATTGAAAAGGATCTTACATGACTTCCGCAAAATGTCTAGCAGATGAATAGGGAAAAGGGTCGCCCATTGCGAGGGATTTGCAGCACAGTTCTTTTTTGGTTGGAGAGTTTTGCAACATTCATAGCGACAATGCTGGGGAGCTTAACAAAGGATATTGTAATGCTGTGATATTGTGCCGCTCAGGTTGTGGTTTGCTCATGGTTTGTGCGAGTTGCTGAATTTTAAATTGGTGATTTATTTATTCACGACGAACGATGCGGATTGATGATGAAAAGCTCTTACATGGTGAGTAGAATGAACAGGTAGGAGATGTGAGCTTGAATGGAATTGTTCAGGCATTTCAAAACTTTAGTTTTTATTTATTTCTAGAAAAAAATATTAAAAAAAACACAAAGTTTGCTTAGAACACGTTTTTATAGAAAACTTCAAAGTAGTATTAGTGTTTTTCATTAAAATGTAAATACTTTAAACAACAACAAAAACTTTCTTCACTAAAGCTCTTCACAACTTTCCAATGCAAAGTTTACCATCTGCTTTTCGTATACTTTAAATTTTTTTGGGCTGTTTCGTCGTGCAAACGTACAAACATCTTGCTTGAAAACTATCCAAATTTAATGTAAATTATTTATAAACTCAACCAAACTTACCAGACACAATACTGGCTTTATATTAACTTACTAAAATTACTTGTAGTCATAAATATTAGATATAATAGAATTCAGTTGTTCATATATATATATATTTATATGTTGTACGCGAAATTCTGTCATGTCGTTGAACTGGAGCTTAATAACTTTTGAACGGATAAAGGTTTTCAAGAATTTTTTTCACCAAAACTTCTTACAACTATGTAAAGGATGAAAACTTTTTGTTCTAGACCTGGTCCACGCATCTGGTGGTCACCAGAGCTGATCCCGTGATCCTCGGGAAAATCAGAATTTTCCAAAAAAAACGTTCACGATGTGGTGGCACTTTTTATTAACAGCAAAAATTAATTTTTTGTGATGAGGTCTTATAAACATTGCTAAGTTACACATTTTGAGTCATTTTTGAGTTGGTCAACCCACCGCGTCTCTTCTCCAGCTTCCAGAATCTATGCGATTTTGGCACTTTTTCCATATGATATGCACAAAATTTGTTCATTGCTTAATTTTTCTTGATTTTTCTTCTTTCATTAATTATTTGGCATCACAAGAGATTTGATTTTCACCAGAAACCCAAGATTCCCACGCGCTATTGATCTGAAGATGAATTTATTGGTTTTATTTATGAGCTTTTCAAACATTTAACTATTTTCAAAGAACGGAACCACTTAGAGACTTGAAATTTTTACCAAATAATCAGTGAGTCCAGACAATGTTGGTGCAATAAGTGGAATTGACATCGTGGGTCCACCACGAATCTTAAAAATTTCATCCCTATCCCAAAACTTTTTTCGAGATTTCTTTGTCTTATGAGTTCAAAAAAATAGAATTTATAAGTGAAAATCTTAAATAAGCTGGACTCCACATCCAGAAGCTATTTTTCAAGATCCAGGAGCTTTTTTTAAACTTTTCGTAGAGATTTCGTTTCTTCAGCGAATATATCTAATTTATCGGATTGCTCATGAAAAATGCATGGGATCTTTTTATGCTGATCCTGGTGACCAGCTGGTTGCTCCAAATAAAAATTTAGGTAATAATAATTATATATCCTTAAATATAAGCTTTTCAAACATTTTACTATTTTCAAAGAACGGAACCATTTAGAGACTTCAAATTTTTACCAAATGATCAGTGAGTCTAGACAATGTTGGTGTAATGAGAGGAACTGACATTGCGGGTCCACCACGAATCTTAATTATTTCATCCATATCCCAAAATTTTTTCGAGATTTCTTATCTTAATTATTAAAAAAAAATAGAATCTATGTGTGACAATCTTAAATTTACTGAAAATCTGCTAAACTCCACATCCAGAAGCTATTTTTTAAGATCAAGGATCTATTTTGAAACTTTCAATAGAGCTTTAGTTTCTTCAGCGAATATATCTAATTTATTGGATTGCTCATGAAACATGTATGGGATCTTTTTATGCTGATCCTGGTGACCAGCTGGTGGCTCCAAATATAAATTTAGGTAACCTAAATTGAAAATCCTTTTTTTTTCAGTAATCTGAAGTTATAATATATTAAACTGCAAATATAGGTTATTTGATCTAGATTGTTGGCTGAAATTCATTACAACCAACATATTTAACTCGGCATTTTTGCCGAGACGGGATAACTAGTTATGAAAATAAAGTTCGGTTGACGAATTCTTCAAATTTAGTTTGTTGCCAGTTTGAAGAGCTTTCTATCATTTATAGCTCATGAAACTTTTACTAGCTTTTATTTTTGGAATTTTCGGGTTATTTTTGAAAATAAACATAAAAGTAAGTTTTGGAGCCATTGCTTTTGTCGAGAATGTTTCTATGTTTACCTTTTAGTAAAAAGTTTACTTGTGTGTAGGTTTTATTATAAATTTGTCGTTTTTACCCTCTGATTAAATCGAAATATCAAAGATATTTCACAAATGAAACATAAATTCATTTTGAATGAAAACCAGCAATAAAAATGCAATATGAAAAGTTACTACAAAGTCAAAATACAAATTATTTCAGTGAAAATGATTATTTGTCAGCTTTCCAGAAACCAGACAGACAAATTAAACCGCTACGTGACAAACTAATAAAACATTCGGCAAATACATAAAGTTCGCAATAGTAGGAGGTTCTGCTACATTTTTGGTAAAAAACATATTTTCTAGTAGAAATGCTTAATTTTCTGTAGCTACAAAATATTTGAATTATTGCACAAAATATGAAAATATTTGAATATTCCAAAATATTAAAATAATATACAAAGGAATGATTGTGCCAATTAAAGTCGAACAAAACAATCCTACAAAAATATTCAAAATTAATATGCAAAAGCATATTTCAATGCAAATTAAGAAATTGCGAATGCTGTTTGGGAAATTTCAGATGATAAAATATTCATAAATAACCCATAAATTGCTTTTATGAACTAGGGAATGAGAATATTGTCGAAACACTATCCAAATATTTGGGAAATTGGATTTTAAATAATCGCAAATAATCGAGCAAATATATTATGAGTTTTAGTAAATCCGGCAAATGAACTTGTTTAGTCTGTTTAGTTATTTGAGTAAGTTTAGTTAGTTCAACTACATCTAAATGGCTTTCCGATTGAGTTTTAAGCTTATGTATAATTCACATTTATTGGCTGTTAGATGTTATTGGATTTTAGAGAATTACGATGGATTATAATGGTTGTGGTACTGTGGTGCTGTGGTACAGGTTTGGGAGCTTTCAGCAAAAATGGCAAGAAATGAGTATGTGAACCCTCATGAGTTCTGCAAGGATTTCAGGAGGACAAGGATGAATTTTTTTGATTTTTAGTTAAGGAAATCAAAATAACATTGATTTTATTTTAGTAAACATAAACCGATAAACAAATCGATTCAATTCTGCAATTCTACCAAAAATTAAATCTAGACGTTGCACCTCACCTCATCTTATCTCCTTGTCTCATAGATAAAGTAAACAACCATCAACATTCCTTTAAACAACTTTATATTCAAATTCTTCTTACACCAAACTACACCCAAAAATATGTTAATTCCAGATTGAAGAGAATCTAGGATAAATTGTATTTGGATCATTAATTCTCGGTGAACTGTGAAGATAGAACACGTATGGTAAATGTGGATTTATAATAGTGTAGACTTTCACAAAATTCATAGAAAATTACAAAAACTTACAGAAAATTTTTGCAGAAATTACAACACCATAGAAACTCAAGATATTACAATGTTTCAAAATGATTGGAACGAGAATTGAGGTTAACTGCCTCGAATAAAACTAACATCATTTGCCTTCACATTACCCACCACATTACAATTGCTTCCAATGCCTGGCAATGTTTAGAACGTCAGGATTATAAATTACTAATTTATCATGTTTTATGGTAATCTCAATATTTATTCAGGCATTTTGCTACTCGACTGTTCCTACAGAAATCTTAAAATTGTCTGAAACATTGAAAATATAAATTAAGAGTGATGCGTGTAAATATCGATTTGAATAATTAAGTGGATTTTCAAAATATTTTCATTGGAAAGAAGGAGGATGGTGCAGTTTCTAATAATATATAATTGAATGAAATTCAAAATAACTACAGAGTACAGATGTATGATATTTATAAAATCATTAAATTCATCATTGGATTCAGGGATTTGTAGAGTGTTTCGGGTTAACATTTTTTTTCTTCAAAAATTCTAAGAAAAGTCTTGAGTTGACAAAATGTCACCTTAAAAGTGTCGCTTTTGACGAGGGTTGTGGGAACTTATAAGCAGCATACTTTCCTCTTGTGTCAGATGATTTAACAATGTTGTGCTATTTAGAATGAACTATTCAATTATTTTGTTTATTCATTTATAATATATTTTGGAGTGGGATTCTCGCAAAAAATCTTTGTATAACGTAGTTTTTATTTTGAAAAACCCTTAAATAATATAACAAGATAAAATATCATATAAATACATTCTATTTCTACAATTTTTGAACTGTGAGCCACATAGCTTTTTTAGGGGTTAAAAATGGTGCACTTGGTACAAACTTCATCGGAACAGGGGACTTTCCATTCAATAAGAACTTGAAGTTGGTCAGCAATTTAATCAGCCCAATCTTAGTTTACATTAGCGCAAATCTCATACCGATGCACACTCTGAAATGTGAAAATTTATAGATAAATATTGACAGGCTTTAAGCATAGGCTTTAATTTAAGCTTTGTAAAATAAATACCTTGGCCCCTCGCCGAATGGAAGATAAGTAAAATTATGGCGAGAATTGATGACTTCTTCACTGAATCTTTCTGGATCGAAAACACTGGGGTTGGGGAAGTATTCTTCATCATGGTGCAATGCATAAGTGGGGATCAATACCATTGTTTCTTTAGGTAGAGTTAAATTGGTGTTAGGAATTTTATGATCTTTGGTGCATTTTCTCATTTGCAAGTCCACTATTGGGTATTTCCTAAGTGTCTCTAAAATAAATCAAAATAAAATTGGTTGAGAGAGCTCAAACCTTGGCATTATTTGTTATCTCACCACTAACAACTTTATCTAAATATTTCATCTCCAGAACTCCCTCGTAAGTGATCTTTCCGTCATGCTTCTGAATATTTTCTTGCATCTCATCTCTTAGTTTTTGTTGAATCTCCAAATTTTTCGCCATTTCCAATAAACAAAAAGTCATTGTACTGGAAGAAGTCTCAAAACCAGCTAAAAATTCCTTAAAATTATTTAAGAAGATGATTGATGCGCAAACTTACCCAAAAAGAAAACAAAACATTGAGCGGCCATCTCTTCAATCTTGAATCCGTCTTTGGAATTCTTTATTTGCAAGAGAAGTTGAAAGAAGTCTTTTCTCTCCACGTTATTCTCAGTTCGGTATTGAGCAGTGTCTTGAACAAGTCTTATGAAAAAATCGGTTATTTGCTTACCATTAAGTCCCATATGGAGCTTTTTGGCCAATGTTGGGAAAGCGTTCATTAAAAGAAACTTTATGCTATCACTAGCTGGAGGATCCATGACAATTTTACCAAATTCTCTAAACTCCGAGTCAGGGTTGTTAATGCTGTGAGTTTCAATGCCAAACGCAATGCTTCCTATAACATCGGTTGAAAACTGCGATAAAAGTTCTTTCATCTCATAATCGGTGCTTTTGGTAGTCGGACTCTTCATGAAATTGATTAATTCATCGGCAATCGTGTTTACAGGGTCAAACATCGTCTTTATCTTACCAGAAGTGAATGTTGGAGTTAATTTAGCTCTCAAATCCTTCCATTCTTTTCCTTCCAATGAAAAAAGGTGTCCAGAAAGAGGATCATCCTTCAAGTTCAAAAACATTCCACGATCGTGGAAGTGATCAAAATCCCTCACCAGAATATTCTTGATGAGTTCAGCGTCAATGGCTAGAAGAGCTGGCTCCGAAAGCATATAAAATCCAACACATGACGCCTGACCTTTTTTGCTATCATAGAGTTTCTTGAACATTTCGCTAGAATGCTTTGAAAACCCCATTCCCTTGATATTTCCGAAAGGGAAGCTCGGCTCAATGTATCTAAACCCATGATCCTTCCAAAAGGTGTACTTCTTTCTGAACCAATAATATACCAATAGAATGACGAACGCAAAAAATATCAGAAGGTTGATCATATTAAGCACACAGCGAATGTAACACTGACCAATTTTTTTATTTTATTAAAATAGAATGAAGAAGAATTTCGTAATCAGTATTGCATGTTATCTTTACTTTGGGGTGATTATAATTGAATTTGAGATTTTTTTTTGATTCTAGCATGTTATGCGTTGTTTGTGTTTGGAATTATAATCTTTAATTTGAGAGAATTAATATTAATATCATAATTTTTCAACTGTAAGCCACATAGCATTTTTTGACGTTAAAAATAGTGCGCTCTGTAAAAACTGCATCGGTACAGGGGATCTTTCATTCAATAAGAACTTGAAGTTGGTCAGCAATTTAATCAACCCAATTTTAGTCTCAAACCGATGCACATTCTGGAAAGTACAAATTTATAGATAAGAAATGACAGGCTTTACGCTTTAAGCAAAATAAATACCTTGGCCCCTCACCAAAAGGAAGATAAGTGAAATGGTGGCGAGATTTGATACCTTCTTCACTGAACCTTTCTGGATCGAAGATACTGGGGTTGGGATAATGTTCTTGATCGTGATGTAAACCATAAGTAGAAATGTAAACTAATGTTTCTCTTGGCAGAGTTAAGCTTGTGTCTGGGATTTTATAATCTTTGGTGCATTTTCTTATCATGTCTATAATCGGGTACTTTCTAAGTGTTTCTAAAAAAATTTAGTGATAAATTTGGGCCTGATTATATTTTTAAAAATGTCAAAGTAGATTTGATAGTCACCATCAAAAAAGTTTTATATAAATTTTAATTCTCACCACTAACAACCTTGTCCAGATATTTCATCTCCAGAACTCCCTCGTAAGTGATCTTTCCGTCATGCTTCTGAATATTTTCTTGCATCTCATCTCTTAATTTTTGTTGAATCTCCAAATTTTTCGCCATTTCAAATAAACAAAAAGTCATTGTACTGGAAGAAGTCTCAAAAACAGCTAAAATAATCATAAAATACAATTAGGAATTATAACAGAGATTAGATATTGGAGTAATTTATTTATCTCACCAACAAAGAAAACGAAACATTGAGCGGCCATCTCTTCAATCTTGAATCCGTCTTTGGAATTCTTTATTTTTAAAAGAAGTTGAAAGACGTCGTTTCTCTCCACATTATTCTCAGTTCGGTATTGAGCAGTGTCTTCGACAAGTTTCAAGAAAAATTCGGTGATTTGCTTACCATTAAGTCCAACATGTAGCTTTTTAGCCAAATTTGGAAAAGCAGTCAAGAAAAGGAACTTTAAGCCATCACTAGCTGGAGGATCCATGACAATTTTACCAAATTTTCTAAACTCCGAGTCAGGGTTGTTAATGCTGTGAGTTTCAATGCCAAACGCAATGCTTCCGATAACATCGGTTGAAAACTGCGATAAAAGTTCTTTCATCTCATAATCGGTGCTTTTGGTAGTCGGACTCTTCATGAAATTAATTAATTCATCGGCGATCGTGTTTACGGGGTCAAACATCGTCTTCATCTTACCAGAAGTAAATGTTGGAGTCAATTTAGCTCTCAAATCCTTCCATTCTTTTCCTTCCAATGAAAACAGATGTCCAGAAAGAGGATCATCTTTCAAGTTCAAAAACATTCCGCGATCGTGGAAGTGATCAAAATCCCTCACCAGAACATTCTTGATCAGCTCAGGGTCAATAACCATGAGACTTGGCTCCGAGAGCATATAAAATCCAACACATGACGCTTTTTTGGTGTCATAGCACTCTTTAAAAACTGCGCTAGAATGTCTAGAGAATCCTATTCCCTTGGCATTTCCGAAAGGGAAGCTCGGTTCAATGAAACTAAATCCATGATCCTTCCAAAAAGTGTACTTCTTTCTGAACCAATAATAAGTCAATAGAATGCCAAACGCGAAAAATATCAAAATATTGATCATTTCAAACACACAGCAAATGGAACACTGACGAAGTATTTGACTCTTGTTTATTTTGACTAAAAACACTTTTATATGAAAGCATTTGCAGCAAGAGAATATTTTTTTAGTACAAAACTGCCTTAAAATATTAAATAATTTCAAAAATGGTTTCTTATTTTTAATACAATAATTTCATTATGTGAATTTGAAGAGTGCTCTTTCAAAGTATATAAAATTTGTGTTCCACTAAACATCTGCTTTCATTTACAGGAGTTGTGAGTCGCGCTTGGTGCGTTTTTTATCTCTAGTTTTTTGTTGATATAATTTGTGGTTGTCATAATCTATTTTGGGAATATTTTTTGAATTCATATTTTCATTTGTTGCAGAATTCATGATAAATGGCCATCTCTTCAATCTTAAATCAGTCTTTGGAATTCGTAAGAGTATTTGAAAGAAATCGATTCTCTCCATATTATTCTCAGTCGCGTGCTATCTTCAATTAGCTTATTTTTTATTTTTTATGGTTTAGAAATTGTGATAGCTTAAATAGTTGTTTCTAAGTTAATTGATATTGTCATATAGTTGCAAAAATAAATCGAAGGTCAGATCTTTATAGATTTTATGATATCTACTTTAAATTTTATACTTTACAAAAAGTTTTTTGTTCTGTTTTTTCAATATTGTAATTTTATTCAATTAAAATTAGTTTATACTTTTAAGAGAAAAGTATGCGACTTAATACTAAAAGTTCCAAAAAATTTCCATTAATTAATGTTTATAATAGTTGCTAGCTGCTCTCTGTATCTAATTTGGACGCTTGCTAGACTGCCTTTGGTATCAGATCCTGCCTTCTTCATGATATTTTAAAAAGCGTTTTTGACGCTTTCTATTTCATGTTGGGGATCTTAGTCCTGATTTCCTCGAAATGCCAGAAGTTCATTTTTGTGTATCCGACGAGCAAAGTACCAGCGACCACTGAAGATACCACGAGAATTGTGAACATTTTGATTTTTTGTTTATTTGTTGAATTTTGGTTGAGTTTAGAAAATTGCTTGCTGAGCTTGTTATTGCTTGAAGTTTGCAGAAAAGTTTAATGAATTGTTACGGTTGTCTTCGCATTTTATAGTAAATTTTCTTGTTTACAATTTTATTGGCTAAAATTTCTAGAACAATAAACCAACAACAAACTGATAACAACTAAATCCTGTCCCTGATTATTCAATGGAACTTAATTAACACCGGCCTTCTTCCGTTGTTCAGATAAGATTATTTTCGTCTACGTTACAATTTATTCGAATGTACTCGAAATTTATGAATAAATGGAATTTTGGAAAAACCAGACAATAATCATAATATTTTGTTTTTTGTCAAAAACACCTGGTTACTCATTTACCTGATCTAATTGTAAAAAAGAAATCCCAACTCGTGGGTGGCTTCTATTTATCTCTAATCAAAAATAGTTAATCTATTTTATAATTAAAAATTCTCGATTCTTCGTTGGCGGTTTTATTTACAGTTAAAATTTGATTAAATAATTTTAGTACTTCAATTAAAGCTTAATAATGCTGATATTAAAAATTGTTTAAAATATTGCACTGAGCATTATAATCAATCATACTCTTTTCGTCATAATTATCATCAATATTGTATGTGTCTACAAAATATGTTAACTCACAAAGAGTTATTATAAAATCGTTAAGAACTTTCACAAAAACTAGGACACACATTAATATATTATTCATCAAAATTTGAATATAAAATTGTTTGTCATTTCAACAAATTTAAAAGTAAAAAGTTTTTAAAACATTCATTAAGTAATCAAATCTAGCATTTAAGAAGAATGGATGAACATTAGTATAAGTAAGTAATCTCATAAGCATAGAGTGCTTGACACAAACAAGATGATCTTTTTTGAGCGAACCTGGTCCGAGTTTGATGATTTTTTTAGAGTGCTTTTCAAGATTTCCAGATTAGTTGGTTTAAGATTTGATGTGGATGGAATAACTAAAGTGAATTGGATCCGACAGATTTTCAACAAGATTTATAGTGGATTTTGTGTCTTTGGATTGTTTATGTACTTTGTTTTACAGTTCTTGTTCATAATTCTTATGGACGCAAAATTCCAAGACAAGTTTGAGGCAATCGTGATTTGTACAGCAATGGTTGAGATATTTTTAAAATTAGTGTTTATTTACATACATTTTGATAAATTTATGTTGATCTTGAAGGATTTGAAGAAGTATTTTGAACCTCAGAGAATGAAAGATCATCCTGAAGATCAATACTTGATGAAAAATACAAAACCTATCTACTGGTACTGGAGCCTTCAGTTTGTGCCTGGCATTGCCTCGATCTTCTTTCCAATAATGAACTCTATTTTTACTTACGTTGTGACTTTCAAGTGGAATGGATTATTTCCAGACAGGCTGTGGTTTCCATTCGATCCATTAGACTATTATCTTCCTGTTTATTTAGCGCAAGCTTTAATGCGAAGTTACTTCTTACTTTTTATAACATTGCCAGACTCCATTTTCTTGTTGATCTTGGCGAATATTAACCAGCAGTTTCAACAGCTACACGATGATTTTGCTGAAATGATGGATAGTGCAAAGCTCAAGGAGCTTGTGGAGCGACATTGTCGGATTTTTGAGTAAAATTATCTTAGTAATTTGATAGTGAAGTTGTGACAGCCATTTTATTGTTCATAGAATCATTGACGAACTCAACGACATCTTTAATTTGTCACTTTTGATGACGAGCCTCGCTTTCCCACTGATCGTTCCTGTTCTGGGATTCTTTGTTATATCAACTGGTAGCTTTGTTGGAGTATCCATTTATGTTGGGTATTTAGTGGGATCTACTGTTCGACTAGGTATCTTTTGTGTCTACGGTGATGATATTGTCGAATATGTAAGAAAACTTTCAAGATGAAAACAGAATCGTTATTTCATGGTTGAAAAAATTTAGAGCTCAAAAGTAGTTTATGGGATCTATGAAAGCAACTGGACTGAAATGAAGATGGAGGACAAAAAAGCTCTTATTTTGGTGATTAAAAGGAGCCAAAAACCAAAATCCATCAAAACAATGAACTTTTTTCATTTTACCTTGCCAGAGTTTTCAAATGTGAGTTTAAAATCGAATCATATATCAAAGTTTAATTTTTTTTTCAAGTTTATAAGTAGATCCTACTCGTATTTCACGCTAGTTAATAATGTCTACTCTGGAAAGGAATAAACTTTATGATAATATTTAGAAAATTTACCAACAGAGATGTTGCTTAGTAATGGTTATATGTAAATGAGGTATTAGCTTTAGTTATAATGTTTCTAAAATATCAGAAATCTAATTTGAAATAAAAATTTGAAAGATTAGAAAAAATTAAAAATTGTCTAGATTTTAATATTATCTATATGTTGTTGTGTATTCAATAAAAATTATTACGTATTGAATATGCGCTTCAAACTTTATAATTTATTAATGTGTCATTTAAACTCATTTTAAAGTCATCAGACATACATTAAGTAATTCAATAACTAACATGAATTTATGTGAGTTTGAAAGAATCACTCAACGGTTGCTTTTGAAACAAACAAGATGATTTTCTTGAAACAATCCTGGATTGAATTCGATGAATTTTTCCGAATAATATTTAAGATTTGCAAATTAGTTGGACTAAGATTCGATTTAGATGAGAAAAGTGATGTAAATTGGAAGAGAAAGTTGTTCAACAAAATATACTGTGCTCTTTGTGTGTTTACATTAATCACCTATTTCATACTTAATTTGTTATTCATTATTCTTATGGAAGCATCAATTGAAGATAAATTTGAAGCAGTAGTGATTTCAATCACAACTGTTGAAATATTCCTGAAATTATCGTGTATATACATAAATTATGACAAGTTTTTAATGATCCTCAAGGATTTGAAAAAGTTTTTTGATCCTCAGAGAATGAAAGATCATCCAGAAGATCAATATATGACGAAAGATGCGAGACCAATCTACTGGTACTGGGGAATGCAATTTGGACCGGGCCTTGCTTCGATCTTCTTGCCACTATTGAACTCTTTGATTACATACATGGTCACTTCAAAGTGGAATGGATTATTCCCAGACAGGCTGTGGTTTCCATTTGATCCATTAGACCATTACATTCTTGTTTATTTAGCACAAATTTTGATGCGAAGCTCGTTTTTGTTGTTCTTACTTCTACCGGACTCCATTTTCTTGTTGATCTTGGCGAATATAAACCAACAGTTTCAGCAGTTGTACGATGATTTTGCTGCGATGAAAGATGGGACAAAGATTGAGGAACTTGTGGTGCGACATTGCCGGATTTTGGAGTGAGATTCTAGTACTTCAAAATATTTTCTTTAGCTTTGTTTTCTTCAGGATGTGCGTTGAGCTCAATGGAATCTTTAATTTGTCACTATTGATCACGTACCTTGCTTCTCCTTTGATCGTACCTGTTCTTGGATTTTTGATTATATCTTCTGGAAGCTTTTTTGGAATTACAATATACGCCGGCTATTTAGTTGGATCTACTATGAGATACTGTATTTTTTGTGTTTACGGAGATGATATCATTGAAAATGTAAAAGAATGTTCATGATATGAATTTCATTTTATTGCTAAATACATTCTAGAGCTCAAAAGTTGTTGATGGAATCTACGAAAGCAACTGGACTGGAATGAAGTTGGAGGACAAAAAAGCTCTGATTATGGTGATCAAAAGGAGTCAAAAGCCACAATACATCAAAGCAGTGAACTATTTGAAATTTTCCTTGAATGGGTTTGCAAATGTTAGAAAATTTACACATCAGATGGAAATTTTCGTAATTAATTTTTTTTCCAGTTCATAAGTACATCTTACTCATATTTTACGCTGCTGAATAACATCTACATTCCTAAATAAAACTGATATTCATTTATTTTGTGAAGAGCTAAAAATATCAAAGTTTGCATTAAACGTTCGTCACTAAGACAACAGAATTCTTAGACGTGTTCCTATTATAAAGGAATTTATTATCAACACAACAAACTGTTTATTCTACAAACCAAGCACCCTATTCACTTTACTATCTACTTAATATTCAACAAATTCCAAAAATATCCCTCTTCATGTATAAACAGAATAGAGCGCTCGTGACGTCATTCACGATTTCAAAAAAATGTAGAAATTTGTTATAAAAACCTTGCTAGTTATTTTCACAAACAATTTTATCAAATTTATCAAATTTATCAAAGTTGGTAAAAATATACCCGAGCATAGTTTTTTCCAATGTCTGCTTTTTGTTTAATGTACACATGAATGCTTTGCAAATTTAATTTTAAGAGTGGAGTGTCTATTAGTGAGATTGATAATATGTGAATAAATAAATTTGATAAATATCTGGTATTGATTAATTTTAATCATCAATTATATCAACATTATGTTCATAAAGAACTTGATGATTAGCAACCTTTTTATAAAAACATCACCCGTTCCGGAAATGAGCTACACATTATTTATTATATATAGTGTTATCCAATTTGTTTGTGAGTGTTTCTAGTTTGTGACTCGTGATGCATAAAAATTAAACAATCTCGAGCCAAGATAAAGTTATGCACACATCAGAGCTTTTGTAGCACAGATTTATATTTTCCGTCGTTTGCTTTTAAATTTTGGTCAGAACGATTCAGCTTAATTAATCTTTTGCTCGTTGTTGGCTGTTTTGAGCAATGATTAATTAAAGATTTTTGTTGTTGCAAGTTTTATTTTTGTTTTAGAGTTTTTGAAATTTTGAAAGGATTGAATGGTGGAACATATTTTTAGGAGCCTTACCTTAAAAAATGATTTGCGCCTCTTGAAAAATTTTTTTTCTTCTTTCTCAATTTGACCTTGAATTTTTGAAATTTACAAATTAAAAATTGACCCAACTTGTTACCACTTTAAAAAAAATATTATTTCAAATTTTCATCAAAAATTAACTTAAACTAGTTGTGCAGCTTGTGAGCTGAGCAGGACTTCTCCGCTATTATGGAATGGTGTTTTTATTAAAAATTGTTTCGATGTGCTATCTCTAGTCGTTCTAAAAGTTGTGTGGTACCCCCAGATGACTTCCAGCAGGTAGTGGAACAAACATGCAATTCTCGACAGAACTTATAATTTCAAACATTTTTTCTGAAGAGACCGAAGTGCTATATCTAGTCGTTCTTGAGTTCTGGAGCTGAGAGTAAGCGGTACCAGACTGATCCTCCAAAAACTCAATTTTTCTAATTTTCTCGACGAATCATGAGATTCTAAGACATTTTCAAAAAAATGTTGTCTGGTACCACCAGATGACCCTTAGATGACTCCTATCTGGTAATGGACCAAAAATCGATGCACTTCCTGACTTAATTTATCATCCTCCGCATTTTTTCTGAAAAAACCACAGTTGTATCTCTAGTTTTTCGAAATAAAAGTTTTTTTTGTATGAAAACCCCGACTTTGCGTCACGGAAGTGGTTCTGGTGAACTACCCGGTGGAGTCATCATCACCAAAAATATCAGGTGCACGATGGGAAGAGATAACAAGTCGATTGGTATCAAAAAATCCGGAATCGGTTCGGTGGGAGGTCAGATCGAGCGTTTACAGTAATACACCGGAAATTCCACCGGACATCCGGCCCTTAGTTTTTCGCATTGCACGGGTCAGGAGTTCAAAATTTTCAAAATTTGTTTTTACAGAAATTTTCTTCAACTCAATACCGACAAAAAAAATACTGGATATTTTTGAGATTTGTTTACGGGGAAGTCAGGAAAAATCAGATAAGGTTGAAAAACCCTGAAAATGCTGGGACGAAAACAATACTTATCCGCTTTTTGCGGAGAAGTAAAAATGATTTGCCCCTCTTGAAAAATTTTTTTTCTTCTTTCTCAATTTGACCTTGAATTTTTGAAATTTACAAATTAAAAATTGACCCAACTTGTTACCACTTTTAAAAAAATATTATTTCGAATTTTCATCAAAAATTAACTTAAAAAATGATTTGCCCCTCTTGAAAAATTTTTTTTCTTCTTTCTCAGTTTTGAACTTGAATTTTTTTGGCAATTAAATATCGAAACTGCTAATCATGCTGTTCTAAAGGATATTTGAATAACATGTTTTTAATCTAAAGTTAAGGTCTTTGCGAGGAAAACTATGTAAATGGATGGCATCCAATTTTGTAGAGAAGAGGAGGGCGACAGATTTAATCAGGATTCCAAACAATTCACAAAAAATTCCTTTGCCTTCCTGTTTTAAGGTCATTCTGAGTTTTTATGCTGTTTTGTACCAGGCTCAGAATATACCAATATTTTACATAAATAATAATGATCGTTTTTCCACAACAAATTAATTTTTACCACCTTTTGTTGGAAATGCCAAAATTGGTTGAAGTTCTTTGTCATTCAGACAATGAATCGATAACTTATAAATATTACGTGTTTGATATTACTGGTACTTTATTAATAAACCCACATAAAGCCTATGCAAGCAATGTAAGGAGAAAATGGGGAATGCTTGAGGCTTTAAAGGAGAAACATGTTTATTATTCTTTTATTTTATTAGGAGTTGGGAGTTGTTGGGAAAGGGGAAATATTAATAAATAGTATCATTATTATAAAAAGTATATGAGCATCAACTTTTCTGAACGACATTGCTCTTGAATATTCAGCAACCAGTTTTTTAATCTGTACAATATTCCACCGAATAAGGTCTAACTCGATGCAAAACGTTGATCCTTAACGCTTATCAAAAATTGTACAGAGTAAAATACTTTAAATGCAATATTACATGTTAAAATATTAAAATAAGTGGCAAATTTATGTTCAAATCATTTTTTTTCGTAGAGATTTTAAGTATAATAAATTTATGATTAATTTTATTGTTCGAATGAGTAGAAATATTTTTTTATATTAAATAATAAAAAAATATTTCGCGAACTAATTTTGCCTTCTAAATGCTTTAAAATCAAATTATTACAATTTATTTAACATATCATAGACATGATCCATTATTTCTTTAATATTTTCTCTTGTCTGAGTGAAGATTTCATCTTTATAAATCTCTAGATTTCTGAAGCTTGTGAAGCACTTGTCTAACTTTTTATTGTATTCCGTAAGAGATCTTTTGACATTTGTCATAAATTCATCGATGCAAAGATTGTTCTTAAGATCCAAACTAACCAGATCATTCAAACAATCAAGAAAATTTGGATGGATCATATTTACCGTATTTTCAGACAAGTTGATAAGCAATTTTTGTTTATTTTCGAAAGCCAATAGCGTTAATGTTTCCATTTTATTGGAGTACAAGCTCAGTGTCGAAAGACTTTTCAGATGCTGAAAGGTGGTTCTATGCAGTTGAGTGATTTTGTTATCGTAAATATTTAATGTGTGCAAATCTTTCAGCCCAAAAAATGCATCAGCATTTATATCATTGATCTCATTGCTTGCCAAGTCTATGGTTCTTAGTTTTTTGCAATGTCCAAATACTTTTGATGGAAGTGTCTGTATCTTGTTTCTTTCGGCTGAGAGATATTCTAACTCATCAGCCCCAATAAAGAAATTTGGAAGGATTATTGGAAGATGTTGACCAGCGACACTCAATAATGCAATGTTTTTGAATTCCTCAAAAATCTCGTTTGGAATTTTGGAAATGTTCGAGCTTACAAAGTATACCAATGTGAAGTCTTTCTTTTCAATTTGAGCCATTTTAATAATATCATCCTGTTGTATTGAAAATTTATCAAATTGACAATTTTTTTGTGTTTGTGAAATAATGCCACAAGATAAAGTGACCGTTCCTGCTGATGTAAAGTCACCCAAAAGAAATAAAACTGGGAGCAACCTGCAATTAAATAGTTAAAATTTTTGAGATTCGAACGTGTAACAATAATTGATTACTTCAACAGCTCCATTAGACCTAATTTGCAGTCACACTGCTCACTTGAAAGCCAGTTCAATGAATAACTATGAATTCAATCATTTAGCTAAGTACCATTGAGGAAAATTCTGTGGAAGAAATGGATTTGTTATGTACTCAAGTAGATGATTCATTGCTTGGTAATGCCGCTTATCAATTTTACTAGTCGCACATAGGTAGCATTATTTGAAATTACATTCGATACTGTTTTATTTTATAATAATTGCATAACATGATTTAATCATTAAAAATTTATTATTCGATTTAACAGCTTCTTGAGACAAAATTTGATAGTCAGGCTACACTTTTGAAAGCAACTGCATTTACATGGTTGCCTGCAAATTAGAAATAAAATTTCAAATTTTTGTTCCAATACGAAAGTTTTATTGATATCTTTCTTTTCTTTTACAAATTAAATAAGACTTGATTTCAAATTTTAATGCGGATAATATTCATCATCATCCTCATCTCCAATACCACAAACTTCATATATCTCCTCATCATCCTGTGGAATAAGTTCTGGCTCATTTTTCTTGGACTGTTCCATCAATCTAAAGAGTTCATTTTGAACTTCAGATTCCCCACTCTTTTCTGCTTTATTTGGAATCACCACAACTGCTTCAATTGCTTCATCGTAACTTTCATCATCATACTCGTTAATCAGCTCATCCTCCTCTTCTTTTTCCAGTTGAGTTTTTTGTGGATTAGCAATAAGTTTGGCTACCACACAGATAGTGGAAATGGTACCAGTGATCACCACAACAAACAAAACAGAGAAACAGATAAAAACCGTCCAGATTTTCGCGTTCCAGTCACCAAGTTCATTGGTTGTATCCATTTTAAAAGCTTCTAATGAAGTGTTCATGTTGTTGATCAGAAGATTCATTTCCAGTGTTTTCGCATTTAAGTCAGCCATTTCATTTTTGTTGTTATCGTTGAAACATGTTCCCAAATTATCATTCTTGAATTTGGCAAGGTTTGTTGTTGTATCAGTAGGAGATAAATTGGCACTTGTACATTCATTGCCATTTAAAGACACGGTTGTTAAAAACTTCATCCCATCAAAGATATATGACGTCATAGTAACCAGTAGATTGTTCTCCAAGTTAATTTTACCTATGAAATGATTTTGTGAGAATATATTATCAGAAATCTTTGTAATTTGATTGAACCCAAGATCGATCTTCGTCAGTTTTGTTAGTGGAACGAAAGTGTTCTTTTTTATGGCTTCTATCTGATTATTGTTGAGAGACAGGGAGGTTAGGTATTTTAATCCAGTGAAAGCTCCTTCGTCCACTTCCTTTATTTTATTTTGACTAAAGTCAATTTTCTTCAATTTATCAGTTTTTACGAATAAATTCGCCCCCAATCTTTCAATCAAGTTGTTCTTAGCCTGTAAGTCGTTCAGATACATCGCATTTTCGAATGGTACAATTTTTGGTAAGGAAGTCTTTGAGACGTCTAAAATCTCCATCATTTCAAACTTTGAGAAAACTTCTTGTGGTATTACAGTCAGCGTCATGTTCTCGAAGCGGACTTCCGTTATGAGTTTATGATCATCGTGAGAAACAATCTCTACTTCTAAATCATTAGGATCAATGGGACGAGAAAACAGACATTCATGCGGTTTTTGGAAATTAGCTTTGCAGTTGAGTTTGACAGCGAATATTGGTACTAGAAACGTCCAAAGCAGGAACAAGATGAAACTGTGAAAAAATGGTTCATAACTAAAACTAACCTAAAATTTTCAATAAAACTTACATGTTCCTCATTTTACTTGCTGTTTACTGTAATCCCTTGGAAAGAATGATTCTCCCTTTTTGCTAATGATTGAGTAATACATTGAAAAGTATTTTTTATCGTTTACGTAATGTTTAAAAATAAATATTTACAAAAATATAAATTTCCACATGATCCATCGATGATGAATTACGCCAACACATTCAACTGTGACATTTTAAAGATTATCAAAAAATTACTCACCGGTATATTTCATCAAGCAACATTGTTCTGGGAATTTTAAAGAAAGAATTCTGGGCTACATTGTATTTAAATTTAAAAATAGAAAGATAATAATTATTATAAATCCAACCATTTTGATTTTTAAAGTTTTTATTGTTTTTTTTTAAATATTTAGTAGAACATTTGATAGAAAAGTTTTAATGAAATAATATTAATGAGTAAATATGTAATATGCTATGTGTATGTATTTATAGATAATAAAGAATATTAGTTTAATATTAAATGCATCAAAATTTCCTGGGTTTTTGGTTTGAGAGGAATCTTAAAATTTTGCTTCCATTTCTCCTTTTTTTAAATCACCAAATCCTGGTGAATTTCTGGAAACTTCTGAAATGTCATTTTCGTCAATATCCCCCTCCAAAGTTTCCTCAAGCAACTGCTCCTCATCTTTTTGTTTGGGCACTAGCTTTCCGATCAATTTAGATATAAAGAAAGTTGCGTAGATCACCCCCAAAAACAAAATGATGAATCCCATGAAGATCAACCAATTTACAACTCGGAAGTTTTTCATTTGTTCTCTGGTTTTAGTTTTAAATTCCTCAATGGTTTGGTTGGTCTCAGTTAGGGTTTCAGTCAGTTTTTCGAATTTTTCATCGATTTCTTTGATTTTATGTGAATCGTAATTTGTGAAACACGAGCCCAAATCTTTTTTATGAACCTGAATATCAGTTTTGATTTTCATAAATGTTTTGTTAACACATTTATTGTCCAAAAGGTTTAAAATAACCATATCATTCAAGTTATCAAGAAATTCGTTCTGGATCTCGTTTATTTTGTTATCGAAAAATGCAATCTTTATCTCTTCACTATTTTGAATGATTAATTCATTCATAGTTTCAATATGGTTATTTCCCAGGTTTAGTATTGTGAGCTTCTTCAGATGCTGAAAGGTGGTTCTATGCAGTTGAGTGATTTTGTTATCGCTAAGATTTAAATTCTGTAAATTGTCCAGCCCAAAAAATGCAGCAGCATTCACGTTATTGATCTTATTACTTGTCAAGTCTATCTTTATTAGTTTTTTGCAATGTCCAAATACTTTTGATGGAAGTGTCTCTATCTTGTTTCTATCGGCTAAGAGATTTTCTAACTCATCAGCCCCAATAAAGAAATTTGGATGGATTATTGGTAGATGTTGAGCAGCGACATTCAACGTTTTTATATTTTTTAATTCATTGAAAATCTCGCTTGGAATTTTGGAAATGTTCGAGCTTACGAAGTTTACCAATATGAAGTCATTCTTTTCATTTTGAGCCATTTTAATAATATCATCCTTTTGTATGGAAATATGATCGAAATGACAATTCGTTTGTGAAATGATGACACAAGTTAGAGTGACCGTTCCTGCTGATGTAAAGTCACACAAAAGAAATAAAAATGGGAGCAACCTGCAATCATCAAATATATTTTAGATCTATTCTTAAAATATTTTATTATTTACTTTAAGAGCTCCATCTGTTCTATCTGAAATCCTGAAGGTGTCTTCTCAAAAAGTATTTTAATTTTCAAGAAATCATTTAGTGGTGTTTCACTGTAATTCTGTTGTTGACTGATGTACTTTTTTAACGAGTGCAATGAGTATTAATTTTTTATTAACAGAAAATTTAAATAAAATAAAAATAAATACCTACATATCATGACAGTTATGCCTCATGAAATACTACTAAACTTGCTGATTAAAAAAAACATATGTATTTACTAATGAATAATAATTTGATTACATCATTATTACATCACTATTTACATAATACATGTAATAATTAAGAATACATTCATATATTAAATAATTTTTAATACATGGCAAAGTTCTTGATAATATACCGAAAAAAAAGTGTTATAGATCAAAAATTAAGTTAACAAATATTATTGTAGATCTGATCATCTTCTTCCTTGACCGTTTTTTTCGTATAAAGAACTGAAGTGTCAACTTTCTTCAAATCAATTTTCTTCACGGGAAGCATTCTGAACATATCATATCTTGGTTGAAACTTGCGCTTTGGTTTATCAACTTTTTCCTGTTTTAGCGGTTTCTTCAACTCGATGATCTTTTTAACTGTTTCTGGATTAATTTCTGGTATTGGAGGAGTTTGTTGGTTTGCTTCTATTTTCTCAACGTGTACATCAATACATTCTGTTGGATCTTTTGGTTCATCGGAAATTTCTTCATCAATACCCTCATCAATAGTTTCCCCTAGCAATTTCTCTTCTTCACTTTCCTTGTTTTTAATTGGAACCATTCTACCAACGAGCTTTATGGTATAGAATGTTCCAATAACCACAACCAAAAACAAGAGGAAGGATCCCGTATACATCAACCAGATTAACATTTTGAAAGTTCTGATCTGTTTCCTGGTCTTGATTTTGTACTTCTCAATTCTTCGTACGGTTTTATTTATGGTTTCATTCCTTTTTTGGATATCCTTTTCTATTCCATTGATCACTTGGGTATTGTAGTTTGTGAAACAAGTGCTCAACTGTTTTTTGTATAATACAAGATATTTTTCAACGTTTTGGAAACTATCGTTGATGCATTCGTTATTTTTCAGGGTTAAGGTAACTTTTTCATTCATGCTATCGAGGAAATTGTTCTGGATCTCATTCACTTTGTTGTTGGATAACCTGATTTCCAATGCATGATCATTTTTGAACAAAATTACTGTAACAGTTTTCATTCTGTTGGATGACAAGTCCAGTGTCTTGAGGCGTGTGCAGGACTCGAACGTATTTCTATGCAATTTTGTGATCTTATTCCATTGAAGATCTAAGATGATCAAAGCATTCGACCCGTTAAACGCATCACGAGCAACATCACTGATCTCATTAAATTCCAAGTACAAATTTGTCAGTTTTTTGCAGTGCCAAAATACTTTTGAAGGTAAGTTTTTGATTTTGTTTTTTGCGATGTTGAGAGTTGACAACTCGTCAGCACCTTTGAAGAATTCTGGAAGTAGAACTGGAATGTTTTGTGTAGCCACATGTAGAGTTGTCATTATTTTGAATTCCATGAAAATTTCATTTGGAATTTTTGATAGGTTTGAGCTTATAAATTGAACAGAATTGATGTTGTTCTCTGATTCTCCAGGATTCATTTCTATCACATCATGATTTTCTATGTCCTGATTATATTCACATTCAGTTTTTGCAATTCGAAAAGTACAATTCAAAATGATTGTGTTTGCTGTAACGGAACAAGCTAACAATAACACAAGTGGGAGGAGCCTGAAATTGAATATCAATAATTTGATTTATTCTGAAAATTAAGTAATGATTACTTTAACAGCTCCATTTTTCAAGCTTGAATCCAGACCGTGCCTTTTGATGAATTAATTTAATGTTCATAACATTACTTGATTCCACAGAAATTTCGTTGATGACTGATGTACTTTTTTATTCGACGCAAGTACATAACATAATTATCCACAAAAACAATTAAGAATTTTAATGTAGAAGTATATAAGTCATATCGCAAAGCTTTCAAAAAAATATTACTAACGAGCTCCATATTTAAGTGTGTGAATAATAGTGATGAATTCAGTGACGTATCTTCAATGTTTATATTTAGCTATATAGGCTTATCTGAAAATATTTTTAAACAATTATTTAAAGCTTTTATTTCCTATATAAAGAAGCCTCAGACTTTCATCTAATTAAGCAACTAAAATGTATTAACAAAAATCTAATTTCAAACTTATCATCAAATTATCGAATTTATTCCACATTTTCCTTCCAGTTCAATTATCATGGCAAAAATATAAAATGTTTCAAATTCATTTCCTGCAGCAAAAAAATAAATAAAAAGCGCAACATCATTTTGATTTATTTGCAATGTATGGTGGAACACTGTAAACAACCAATGATATCGATATATAATTTATTAATGTTATCAGGACGTGATTGAATTTATAAAATTTTGTGAAATGAAAGGGATTAAGGGACTATAGGGAAAAAGATGATCGTTCAATTGAATTTTTATGAGAAATGTTGAATTAAGATTTAATTTGATTTATATACCTATCATAATTTTTACTTTATATCTTTTTTGCACTAAAAATAAAAAAAAAAACTCTTAAAATTCACTTGGAGTTACATAATAAAAACTAAAATAACCTTGGGCAACCTTTCCACAAAGTATACCATCCTTGATACCGTCTAAATTAAATCAGAGCCATTTAAAGCTTGTAGGAATTGCTCCTGGGAAGTTGTAACTCGAGCAGACTGAAATTTTCCGTGTGTAATAAAATTGAGCAGCTGTTCATGCTTTTATTTTAAAAAGTTCCTTATTGTTATAATTTAATGTATTACTGTCCGTAATTTTCTGTATGTTTAGTTGTCCATCGAATTCAATACTTTACAAAAATAAAACATCATTTTCCATAATTCTAGCGGAAAGTCGAATCACAATAAAATGTATGATATTCCAATTATTTATTTAATATATCCTGCCAAATGTTCAATTTATCATGCCATGCATTTTTGATGAATTGGCTCACATTTCAATTGAAAATGTTGCAAACCGCTTCAAAACGTTTCGAGTTTCAAAATTCAAATGAATTAACAATAACGATTGATTTAATTTGAGCGTTTTTGGTTTGGAGCTGCAACATGATAGATAAGAGCGTTTGTTGAATTAGTTTCGCATTGATCTATTTAGCTATTTGTTGCCTTATTGGTATAATAATCATTTAATTTCATTG
Source organism: Parochlus steinenii (assembly GCA_038502155.1). Classification (NCBI taxonomy): domain Eukaryota; kingdom Metazoa; phylum Arthropoda; class Insecta; order Diptera; family Chironomidae; genus Parochlus; species Parochlus steinenii. The sequence continues at coordinate 1,828,028 of JAXCIN010000032.1, read as the reverse complement.
AATCTAATTTTGGGAATTGAAAGCTTGGATTATACCACAGATTAAACACGTTCTAATTTAATTAAACTTTTTGGGGTTTTGCCTGGTAGAGTTCAACAAGTTCTGAATAAATCATGAAAACCCGAAAAAACTCTGTTGAACACTTCTCTTTGATTCTTCGCTAAATTAATTTTCCAAGCTGAAGCAATGATGCATGCCACATAAATATTTCATACTAGCAAACCAACATCCGTCAATCACTCTAAAGTGCAACAAGACTAAACCATTTTTCTAATCTTCACATCTTCATATAAAACATAGTTTAAAATAAAATCCTTTCAAATCCTTAAAAGTTCCATTTCAATTTTATGGAAAAAGGATAAGTTGAACTACAAACTTTTCTTTGAAAACTGCACGATGCAAAACTAAATGACGTAACACTTTAAAACACTTTCATGTCAAACTTGAAACGCTTTGGAAGGCTGTGTTGCATCATCAAATGATTTTCATTTATTTAATTGAAGAGCGTTCAAGCTTGTTTTGATACTGAAATAGATTTATGTGAGGCTTAAAATTGTTGCTCGGCAAATTCTTCTGCAAGACTTTAAATTTCAATTCCAGAGCTCTACAAAAACAAACAAAGATCCAAAAGCAACAAAACATCAAAACATTTGCAAACCCATCATAAAACACACTCATTCCTCATCATAAAACTCGGGCCAAGCACAAAGTAAAGGCGGCAGAAAAAAAACCGTTTAAAGTTAATTGAACAACCGACCATGCATTCAACTTATGAACAAATGAGAATTTATGACCGTTCACTAATTTAACCTTTTTCTTAGTTTTTCAAACTTTTGTGCCGAGAAAGGTCGTAAAAAATATCCAACTACTTACTCCATGAATTCGCCATAAATGTGAAAAAATATAAATGGTAACGAATTAAATGCAGAAATATTTGGGGAAAATTCAGAACTGAAAAAGGTACATGGAGAAACGTTCACAGCAGTTTTATTAGCAGAAGGAAATGAGCTCAATGCGTGCCATAAAAATTATTTTTATTTATGGCTTTGAAGTTTATTTTGATGGAAAGGTTTTGCAATTTTTTTATTGCCACATTATGATGTTTTAGGTCGAAAAATTATAAATATTATCTATTTTATCGGTTTTGTTTAAATAATAAAAAAAAAAGATTTACAGTGCTAAGATATTTCGAATCTATAAAAAAATATTCAAATTTAAGTAATTTTGCATATTTTTAGTCAAGGGACAGTTCGATGAAAAATAAATTGAATCGGATGTACGTGATATCTATATTTTTCAATTCTACAAAAAAATTTAATCTCACTACTTTAACAGAGAAATTAAACTGCAGACATTTAATTAATGTTAGCGTAACAAACATTTTGAGAATTGTATGTATGATATACATTCGTGTATAATATACATTGTATGCTACATTGCTACATTATGCTATTCAATTGGAATTGAGGTTTTGAGATTCCAAGAAAAAATCGAATTTAACATATCGTTTAATATCTTCAGCCTCAATGCTCCTTCTCAAATTGCAACAAACATCCAACTTAAGCAACATAGTTGGTATTTCACACAATATAGTTGGTTATTGCAGTTCAAGGAGGAACTCTGTGTCTGAAGATAGCAGAAAACAGACGATATCACTTTTTACCAATATTAATATTGAATGTTCTTTGTTCTGAGAATTTAAGAGACATGAAGTTTTTAATTGACCATGATAGTTTAACGAGCGCTGAGTAAATCACGCATACAATCAAAAATGAATGTATAAAAGGAAAAATTGATAAAATATAAATTCAGTTTTAAGTAAATATTCCAATTTGTAACACGATTTATAATGAGAACCGTCAAAGTGATTTTGTTTGGAGTGTTGATGATTTGTTTCTTCAATTTAAATATTGGGAATGTCAATGCTGATAACAGTACGGTTGAAGATTTGGGTGGAAATTTTTTGAATGCACCACTTATAACCAAAAAAACAACAATATCGGATCCAACTGAAAGCCCATGTCCCGAACCAGGTGCAGTTAGAGTGAACCCAGGTAGAATGTGTGTGGTTTTGGAACCATGTGACTCTGGTGAATACCATCCACCTAATGAAGAAGATTGTCAACCATTGTCGAATTAAATATAAATTTACTCAAGTATTATTTAGTTAATAAGAATTTGTTAAGAGTATTGATTTTTTTTTATATTCCTTAGAAGTTAAAGATGTCCAAATCAATAACAGAATGTATAGTTACATTTTAATAAATTTTTTTTTGAAGAAAAAATCTAGAGTGAAGTTCAAGTGTAAAGAATTGGCTCGATGAAGCGACTAGGCTACTAAAACAGAGATATAAATTAATCAATTAATCATTTAGAGAGCAACAATGTTTAAATTTGATTCAATAAGAAATTTCATAAATTAAAAACTGTTTTTGAAAATTCAAGACATATTAGTTGGATTATTCCAGAACTCTCAGTTCTATATGTTTTTGTTGAATTGTTCAATTAGGATCAATTGGTTCAAGCTGCGTTTAAATCTTGGAAATTCCCAATCATTTTGTGAGCTCATAAAAGTATTCCACAAAAAAAAATTACTGTACAAAGACACTTTTGATGATCTGTAATATGTTATATGTTATGAAGAATATACAATTCTTAATTAAAGATACGAGATAAAACGAGCAAAACTTACATAGAGAGGTTCAGTATAAAAGTACGGTCACTTAGAAAAATTATTTCAGTTTAGGGCAAAATCCTAAAGAAAAAACGTCTTATAATAAGCCTTGCGAAAGTAGTTCTGTTTGGAGTGTTTATAATTTGTCTTTATAATGTCAAGACTAGGACTGTGAATGCTGCACTTAATAATGTAGTTCTTGTTGGTCCACTAATAATTCGTTCTGCTATAACTGAAAGCCCATGTCCCGAACCAGGTGCAGTTAGAGTGAACCCAGGTAGAATGTGTGTGGTTTTGGAACCATGTGACTCTGGTGAATACCATCCACCTAATGAAGAAGATTGTCAACCATTGTCGAATAAAAATATAAATTTACCCAAGTATTAAGTTTAATAAAAATTTGTTCAAATATTGATTTATTTTGAGATTTTTTTATTTCTCCTGGAAGTTAAACATAGCTAAGAATATTTACACTCCATCAATAAGTGCAATAACGAAATGAATATATGTAAATATAAAAAATTTAAAGTTTTAATAACTTTACAAACTTACAAATAGATCTAATTCCTGGAGCAGATTTTTCAGGATCACAAGTTGATTAAAAGAATTCATCGATCTTGCATTAAAATGCATATAAAAAAAAATTCAAATTGTTAATGCATTCGAAAGTTTTAATCTCCAGATAGTTAAATAAAACTGAATTTGAAAACTATCTATAAACGCTGATGAGTTTCTTGTTTCAGCGGGAATTACATTGAAAAAATTTAATAATACGCAAAAATATACCAAACATCATCCTTCATAGTAATATCCTTACAAACACTAAATCTACAATAAAGGGGATTTCCTCCAATAATAATCATTACCGTTCCAAGTCTATTACTTTTCTATGACTCTGTTGCATGCGTCCGGAAATCAGGTAATCAGATATATCCTAGAATTGCCTCGATTATTATTGGTTTTATGGTGGTAATAACAATAAACCAGAGTAAAACAGAGTAAACCAGAGTAAACCAGAATAAACTGAAATGAAGCAAAAAAAGTAACAAGTACTAATGTTAGGCGGAAAAACTTCGAAAAATAATACACAAATAAAATACAAAGTAAGTATTGCGAAAAAACAACTCACTTGTCATTTAGAAAATTTGCAAAGAAAATAATCTTGAAAATTTTAATTGCAATTCTGGTGAAATTCATGTTCAATTCAGATTTATTTCAATGCATTCTAAAAGATTTAAAAACACATAAAAATATAAGACACTCAAAAAACGCTTCAAGCACGAGCTCCCAAAATCTTGCAATCAAAATCCAACTATATTTGATGTTAAAGACTTTCATATGAGATAGCAAAGTTTTCTCACTAATTTCAGCTTAATTGCAAAATTCTCTTCACAACTTTATTATTCCTTTCACTGAAAAGTTTCTTAAGCTTCTCATAAGTTCTTCAGAGATCAAAAACTTGATTTGTAATGAATCTGTGAATTAAAAATATATATCTTTTAATGCTCTTTAAGTCACAAGAATATATTCCTTGTATTTTATGATATTTTCTTCATAAACATGCACTCTATATTTTGAGAAGATATGAAAGTATCAAATTAATTACGTTTTGAGATGATTTTGAATAATTAAATGCAAACTTTGGCAAACTCTGGCAAACTTGTGCTAAATGTTTGTTCATGCTTAAATCAAAATACACTCAAGTTTTGGCTGCTTTTCTTATTTTATTCTCCAGAAACTAATAACGGTATAGTTGATGGTATAGTTTTGTTATTTTGTAATTTCATAACTCGAAATTGCCATAAAGCTTAGCAGCAAAGCTATAGAAAACTTTTGGTAAATAAAATGAGAATAACCAGGACGAAGTAATTATGTAGTGAAGGAGCTTTTTGTTGCTTTTGGATAATAATTGGAATGAATACTTTGGTAAATTATTTATTCAGCATAATTTGGTGATTTTAGTGTTGTGAGTTGTTAAATTAATTTGTCAATGTAATAATATTTGTCTGTTGATTAACGAGAAATAGAGTTTTATTTATGTTAAACATATCGTTGAAATCCTTACATTGAACTTAATTTTTTGAAAAGTAGTGAAAACTGATCATCATTTTAATTGCTTGATAAGTGAATTTTTTATTGATCAATTTAGCCTCCTCAAAATGTTAAAAGCAAGGTGAAGTGCGAATAAGATGAACTTACAAACTGAAATAAATAATTGAAAGTTATAAATATTTTAATGGCTTTTCATTAACTTCATTAAAGGTATTTTGTGTAATTATAAATCTATTAAGCGTCTGATTATAATTAAGTATAATAAAACTCACATTAGAAAACGTTGGCAGATTGAAGTTGAAAAATCATAAGTTCATCGTAAGTTCTTCTTTTCTTTCAGGGTTAAGGTAGTCCAATCACTTGATCATTTATACTCGTGGACTTCTGAAATGCAACCTATTTTTATTTTAACACATCAAGGAGGTAAAGCTGAACACTCACATATCTAGTAATATCATCCCCAAAAGAGCAGTACAAGTAAAGATGCACGCAAACCCCAATAGGTTTCAACAAAAATCTGGAGATTGTGCTAAAATCATCCGAGATTAAAACAATAACTCCAGTGATGCAAGATTTTATCGGTCCCATGATAAGGTACTAAGGATTATACTAAAAAAAAATTTTAGTGTCACAAAAGCTTTAAAAGATTTCAAATACTCAAGAAGTGCTCCTTCAACTCAGCAAATTCGTGGAAAGTCTGCTGTAACTGTTAAGAAACATGCGCCAAGATCGAACTTAAAAATTTTAAATTGAAAATCATGAAAGTCAGTGAAGACTTTGAACTCTTTTTTAAAAAACTTCATAACTAGTGGAAAGTCTACTGGTGACTGGTAGATAAAATTTACAAGACGTTCCCTTTAACTCATTAAATTTACTTTGATTAAAAAATTTGTAAGTTTATTGTTTCTATGTGGGTTTGGTTATTTTTCAGAAATTATGAAAAGTGTGTAGATCATAAATTGAACTACGATTTAATATTAATCATTGAATTTTATTGATTCTGAGGGGGTTCAATATATTATCATAAACTCGTAGGTTTTAATTGATTTTGATATTATTTAGACGTCAACTATTTTTTCACTTTAACATAAATTCTCATAGTAAATACTCATCAACTTTCTGGACAAATATTCATCTTTAAATAAATCTTTACTCAATAAATGAGACTGCCCATCCAGTTCTACTTTTGAATCATTTTGTAAAGCACCGTGAAGTACGAGTAGGATGTGTTCACAAACTGAAGAATTCGTAAATAAATTAAAGTACCAAAAATCAATGAAATTGATTTTACATTACTTACATTAGCAAATGTCGGTAGATTGAAGTTGAAAAAACCAAAAGCTTTCATCGTGTGTGGCTTTCTAGCTCTTTGCATTATCAACAGTACATTTTTCTTGCATTTCAAAGGCAGAGACAGCCAATCACTTGCATAGATTCCATCAGCGATGTTCGAGCTCTGTTGGATAAAAATAAGTGGCTAGTTTTAAATTAATATTAAGACAATCACTGTGTGTTGCATATCATCTCCAAAAGCGCAGTAAAAGTAGAGTTGTTGGATGATTCCAACGAGGTTAATCACAAAATGAGAGATAACATTAACATCGTCTGATATTAAAGCAATGATACCAGTGAAACACGCAGTTATTGGACTCATTAGCACATGCAAGAATAATGGGAACTGAAAGATCTCGTTGATCTCCAAAGACATTCTGGAAACGGAAAAATTTCAGGATACTTTTGTATTGAAGCTTTAAATGAAACTCACTGGATTAAAATTATCTGTCGATCCACTAAAACAGTTAAACTGCTACCGTGCTCCTTGAGATTAGCAAACTGTTTTGATAATTGATTTAACTGCTCAGTAATATGTGTCAGAATCATGAGCAATAAAGCATCACCACCAATCATAATCACTGCATAAATTAGTCCAATGTAAAGCGAGTAAATGTAAACTAGGACACAATAGTCTGTAGGTTCGAAAGGAAACCAAACATCAATAGGAAACAAAAAAAGCCATTCTTGCACTTTCAATAATATTGACATTGAAGTCATCAAAGGAATAAAAAGAAATATGTGCGAGACCACTACCAAGATCCTTGAATATTTGTAGATTATTCCAGCATCACGGAGCAAGTATTGATGATCCACCTTTTTATCGTTTATTTCCTGATCATACAAATCTTTAAGAACCTCCAGCATCTTTTCAATTCTCCCTCGATTTAAAAAGATGAACAGAAATTTACTGAGATGGGATACCATTGCTATCATGGTAGCAAAAGCTCCCATCTTTCGCTCAAGGTTGGCTCCTGGTAAAATTAAAAACACGAGAATCATCAGAATATTCAGCGCAAATGTGATGAAGCAAAGCCAGTAGTAGAACAAATTTGCCCATTTCTTCCACGCAGCGTCTTCCTTAGAGTTGAATCTTATACCAACAAACTTAAAAAGCTGAAATTGAAGATGGAAAAAGTCGCTGAAATCTATGAACATTTTATAGTCGATGCTGATTGATCAGTGAAGAATAGAAGCTGAAGAATCAATTCAGGAGAAGACAGAGTTCTTTTTTTGTTGGTAATTTGAATGCAAATGGACTATTAAATATTATATTGTATAAATATTTAATTTTGTGAGGTTTTTTATTACATGGAAAGTCCTTTAATTAATACATGTGCCATAAAGTTCAACTTTTATAGGTCAGAACCACCCTCAGTTGCTAATGATTTTTAAAAGTCGTTAATAAAGTGCGTAAGTTTGTTATAAAATTCCACGAGCTTAACATAAACACAATTAAACTTATTAAAAATGTAGTTTTTCCTGTCCAAATATTTTATAGAGTAAAGTAAAGTACGAGTAGGATGTGCTGACAAACTGAAATTAGAAATAATACTTAATTACCCAATATTCTCAAAAAAATAAAGATATCCTTACATTAGCAAAAGTCGGCAAATTGAACTTGAAGAAACCAAAAACATTCATCAAGTGTGGTTTTTGAGCTCTTTCAATCACCAACAGAAAATTTTTTTTGTCCTTCAAAGGCAACGCTGTCCAATTGCTTGCGTAAATTCCTTCTGCGATGTTGAAGTTCTATAATAAATGGAACATAAAATCAGGAGGATATTTTGAAAAGTTAAAAGACATACTGCTTGTTGAAGATCTTCTCCAAAAGAACAGTAGAAGTAAAGCTGCACCACAATTCCAAAGAGGTTCATGAGGAACCTTGAGATCACGTTAACATCATCTGATATTAAAATAACGATTCCAGCGATGCAAGCATTTATTGGAGCCATAAGGACATGCACGAATAAAGGGTATCGGAGAATCTCTTTGATTTCCAAGGACATTCTGGAAGTGGTAAGAGTTTAGGCTGAAGAATAGACGAGAATAAAATTAGTTTACCTTAGAAGAATGATCTGTCGCTCAATAAGAATAGACAAACTGCTGCCATGCTTCTTTAGATTGGTGAATTCCTTAGATAGTTGAATCAATTGTTGCGTGATATGTGTCAGAATCATGAGCAACAAAGCATCACCACCAATCATAATCACTGCATAAATTAGTCCAATGTAAAGCGAGTGAATGTAAACTGGGACATAGTAATTATTTGGATCAAAGGGAAACCAAACATCAATAGGAAACAAACAAAGCCATTCTTGCCCTTTCAAATATATTGACAGTGAGCTCATCAAAGGAATAAAAACAAATAGATGGGTGAACACTACCAAGACTCTTGAATATTTGTAAATTACTCCAGCATTACGAATCAAGTATTGATGATCCACTTCTTTATCTTTCTTTTGCCGATCATACAAGTCCTTAAGAGTTTTTATCATCGTCTCGATTCTCTCACGATTTGTAAAAATAAACAAAAATTTACTAAGGAGTGAGATCTCAGCAATCATCGAAGGAAAAACTCCCAACTTCCGCTCAAGGTTGGCTTCTGGTAGAACAATCAATACGAGCATCAAAATGATGTTAAGTGTAAAAACTCCAGAGCAAAAGGTGAAGTAGCACAATCTTGCTCGTTTTCTCCAAACCACATTCTCGTTTGAATTAAATTTGATGCCAATCAGCTTAAAAAGCTTAAACTGAAGACCAAAAAAATCGTCAAAACTCGTAAAAACTTTGTTAAACATTTCCGTTCGGTAGTTTATATAACAATGACAATTTTCAAAAAGCTTATAGTGATTTTTTTAAACTGTAATAAATCTTAGATAATTGAGTACAATGGCTTAATTCAAAATACTTCGAAGCGTCTAGCCAATAAAAAACTTAGTTTATATTTTGAAGGTATTCCCACAAATTCCCGTGAAACATAAAAGCTCGATTTTTAAATTTTCTAACACGAATCTAAAATTGTTTTTTTGTAAAATTTAAATTCAGTAAAACATTCCCTTGAAAATACTTGAACGATACATAGATCATGGGAAATAAGCCAGGTCAGGATTACCAGGAATTAACAATTAATAAAAAGTTTTAATTATAGTTTTCCGTTTTAATATGCTTAAAAAAATAATTGGGATATGATTCAACAACGGAAATTGATGGTTATACCAAATCGTATTAAATTTTCATGATACAATTAGTTTCTTGATTTTCATAAAGGCAATGGACTGTATTAGACAAATTAAGTGATCAAGCAGTTTAAACTTTATTTAGGAGGAAAATATAGAACATTAAATTTTACAATCATTATTTTAATAACAAAATTACTTAATTTTCACCAAATAACATAAAATCAATAATTTAAACATAACTCTAAACATTTCAAGGGAACCACGTACTATCTCAAATAAAATTTCAAAAAAGGTCTAGAAACTTGGTTTGGTTGAAATCAATATGGTATCTCAGATCTCGATGTAGCTTTTTAATGGTCTATTTTATATGTTAAGTGCTACTATTATATATTACCGTTTGTTTTTTCCATTGGTAATTCAAGTTTGTAGAGCTTTAATTTGGATCAATGCGTGATCGGTGTAATTGTGATCAATAAGTGTTTATTAGAAAATTAATTTGAAAATTAAATTTGCTGTCCATTTTAATTTATTAAAATATCAAGGTGAGATTTTTGAAAATATGTGAGGACTTTAAAGGACCATAAACGATACTCGATGAATCAGCCAAAAATGTTGTAGAGCGTCGCCAGGTATGAGTAGGATGAACTTGCGAACTAAAATTTGAAAGTATTAATATTTACCTTGAATTTTTAGAAAAATCTCTTACGTTTGAAAATGTTGGTAAATTGAGTTTGAAGAAACCAAATGCTTTAATAAATTGTGGTCTTTGTGACTTTTGGATCATAAGTATAACATTTTTCATTTGTTCGGTATTTAAAGACGTCCAATCACTTGAGTATATTCCCTCAGTGATGCTTAAGCTCTTTAAAATAAATAAATAATTAAATTGAGGCTTCAACGGTTCCTCTACGTAAAGTTCTCACATTTTGTTGAAGATCATCCCCAAATGAGCAGTACATGTAGAGTAGAAAGAATGTTCCAAAAAGTCTAATCACAAATTGAGAAATCACATTAACATCATCTGATTTTAAAACTACAAAACCAGTTAAGCAAGCACTGATAGGTCCTGTTAACATCTCTAAGAATAAAGAATATTTCATGATCTCGTTGATTTCTGTCGTTAACTCTCTCAGCATGATTTGTCGTTCCACTAAATCTACAAATTCCACTTTTTCCCCTTTGAACTCAGCAAATTCTCTAGAAAGTTCCTTCATTTGATGAGTAATATGAACTAAAATCATAAAAAACATCGAGTCAGTAGTAACAACATTAATCAAAATATTCAATCCCATGTAAAGATGGTAAATGTAAACAAGCACGTAGTAACCACTAGGATCAAAGGGATACCACATTTCAATCGGAAAATGTGCAATCCATTTTTTTTCAGTTAAAAATTCACCCACTGATTTTAGAAAAGGAATGCAAAGAAATGCAGTTGCCAAAGTCAACATTGTTTTGGAGTATCTGAATATTATTCCGGCATTTTGAATTAAATATTGTTGGTCCACCATTTTGCTAATTTTTTGATGATCGTACAATTCCTTCAGAGACTTTAAGATGTTCTCAATTTTCTCAATGTTGAGAAAGATGCTAAGAAATTTACTGAAAGCTGTTATAAAACCAATCAAACTAGGAACCACACCGAGTTTTACTTCAAGTTCATTTTTTGTATCAGCCATGAATAGAATTAGTTGAGTGGTTTCGACTATAAATAATGAGTAGCAAAATATACAGTAAACGAAGTTTCCCCATTTAATTTTCTTCGAATCCTTTCTTTGTTCTAAAAAGTCAAATCTTATTCCAACATGCTTGTAAAGCTTGAAATAATTATTGAAAAAATCATTGAAGTATTCAAATTTTTTGGTTGTCATTGTCTGGAACTATTTGAACTACTAGACTCAAATGATATTACTTTTACCAAAAAGCTGTTTAAAGTAAAATTGATTGAGTAATGGAGAAATACATTTTATATGATTTTAATTCATTATAGTTTTTATTGAATTTTTTATCACAAATGACACATGCATGTTGTTAGAATGATTGCCACTTATAATCTGAAATATTTATACAATAAATTGTAAGATATTTTGGAAGATTGTTAGAATTTTGTTTTGAAACACACCTCCACACATGACTCACTACCTATGAAATTATTGTACTCACCAATGCCGCCCTTTCCCTCGATATGTTAATATTCCCCAATAATATTATTCACCTGATTAACTATAAATGACCAAAATACAACGGTCAGACACACAAGCAAGAATATTTAAATGCGAAAATGAGGCAAATTCAACTTACGCAGCTTGATGATGGATTTTGATGATGACAGGTGGAAGGGAGATGGAAAGGAGGATGATTAGGATAGAAGCTTTTTGATGGTGGATTTTCGAGTGGATAGACGTACTTTGAAAGAATTTAAAAGAAAAGTAAAAAAATTTAAAGCAGAGGAAGGATTTAGAGTGTACAGGAGTGGGAGTGAAGTGGTGTTTTTGTGAGAAAGAACAGAAATAAAGATTAACGTAGAATCAGCAAATTGAGTTTTTTTAGTTTTTTTGGTGGGAAGTTTCTTCGGAAAGTGAAAAGTTTTTGTGTTCGAAACACGGGTTTCGTTAAAGGGCAGTCCAGGTATTTTATGGGGATTTTCTATCTCTTTAATTCACTTTTCGAGGAAACTGTCCTAAATTTTTCTTTTTCAGGTTAAGTTTTTTGAATATTTAATTAATTTTGTTTGATGGGAGCATCATTTTTAGGACATCTCCTGACGTTGTAAGCATAAACGTTACAAAATATGTTATTAATGACAGAAAAATCAGCCAAAAATATTGTAAAGCGTTGTCAAATACGAGTAGGATGAACTAGCAAACTAAAATGAAGAATTAATTAATATCAAGCTTTATTTTAAGAAAAAATTCTTACGTTTGAAAAAGTTGGTAGATTAAAATTGAAGAACCCAAAAGCTTTAATGTGTTTAGGTTTTTGAGTACCTTGAATCAGTATTATTAAATTTTTCTTCTCGTTGATGCTTAAAGACGTCCAATCACTTGCATAAATTCCATCGGCTACTCTTAAGCTCTTTAGAAAAGTATTAAGAATATTTCTCACGGATCTTTACTATTAGTACTTACATTAGTATGAATATCATCTCCAAATGAGCAGTAAATATAAAGTTGAAAGAAAGTCGCGAATAAATTGATCACTCCTAGGAATAACATGTCAACATTATTAGATATTAGCATTACTAGACCAGTTATGCAAGCATTTATTGGTCCTGTCAAGATATGCAAGAATAATGGATATTTCATGATCTCGTTGATTTCTGTAGTTATTCTGAAAATAGTCGGAAAATAGTTTATTAAAAATCTGGAAATTTAAATAGAAATTATTAGCTATACTCTCTCAACATAATTTGTCGTTCAATTAGAACTAAAAGTTCCTTCTTATGACTCTTCAAATTAGCAAACTCTACAGAGAGTTCTTTCATTTGTTGAGTATTATGCACCAGGATCATAAAGAACAAAGAGTCAGCAGCAGCCATATTGACAGTAAAGTTGAATCCCATGTAAATATTATAAATGTAAACAAACCCGTAATAATTGTTTGTATCAAAAGGAAACCACAATTTGATAGGAAAAGTCACGATCCATTTATCTTCAGTAAAATACTGACCAATTGTCGTTAAAAATGGAACACAGAGGAAGACAATCTCTAAAATCAAAATTGTCTTCGAGTATCTGAAGATTATTCCGGCATTTTGAATTAAATATTGATTGTCCGCCATTTTGTTGGTTTTCTGCGTGTCAAATAAATCCTTGAGAGTTTTTAGGATTTTCTCAATCTTTCTGATGTTCAAAAAGATGCTTAAAAATTTACTTAGAGCTGTGATTTCACCGATCACAGCAGGAATCACACCAAGCTTTATTTCAAGATTTTCATTTGAAAGAACAATGAAGAGAACGAGTTGCATAGTTTGTAATGCAAGTGTTGAGAAGCAAAACAAACAATAAATCAAATTTATCCATTTATTGCAGATTGTATCTTTCTTTAGTCCGTTTATGTCAAATCTTATGCCAACGAACTTGTAAAGCTTGAAATAAAGATTGAAAAAATCATCGAAGGACACGAATTGGTTTGTAGACATTGTTAGAAGGAGGTTAAAACCAAAGTAAAATGTTTTTAGCGACTTTAAACATGAATTATTTAAAACGAGCCTTTTATTTAAAATTCCCTAATTGCTTGCCTGTTAATTATTTTATTTTTTGAATTATTCGGAGAACTTTAATTTTCAATTTTTCAAACAATCTCAGATGTTTAAAAAGTTTTAATTTGGTGGATTACACGTTTCAATTTCAAAAAATTAAAATTTTCAAACATCATTTATTTTTATGTATAATTTCAATATTTCTCAAAACTTTCACAAATTAGACTTTTGGGTTAAACTTTCGTTTATGAACAAACCACAGTTTTCTTTAAATTTATTTGAAATTAATTAAAACTATTCATCCAAAAATATTATAGAGTGTTGTCAAGTACGAGTAGGATGAGCTAACAAACTAAAATATGAATTAAATATTATCAAGGATCAGTTGATGAAAGGGTTATGAAATCTTACATTTGTAAATGTTGGTAGATTAAAGTTAAAGAAATCAAATGCTTTAATGTGTTGCGGTCTTTGTGATTTTTGGATCAATAATATAACATTTTTCATTTGTTTGTTATTCAAAGACATCCAATCACCCGAGTATATTCCATCAGCAATGCTCAAGCTCTTTAAAAAAATTGGATCTTCAGAACAGAACAAAAAACTAAAACGTACTTACATTTGTATTTATATCATCGCCAAACGAACAGTACATGTAAAGTTGAAAAAACGTCGCTCATAAATTGATAAGGCATAGAAAGATCATGTTGACATTCTTTGAAATTAAAATCACTAGACCAGTAATGCAAGCATTTAATGGACCTGTTAAGATATGCAAAAATAAAGGATATTTCATGATATCGTTGATATTTGATGTCAATCTGGAAAAAATCATTTAATTAGTGATACCTTTCTAAGATATTTTTACTCAACTCTCTCAGCATAATTTGTCTTTCGACTAAAACTACTAGATCTTTCACTTGACCATTATACACAACAAACTCTTTTGAGATCTCCTTCAATTGTTGGGTGATATTCACCAAAAGCATGAAGAGCAACGAGTCAGTAGCAATCATATTGATAGAAAAAATGAATCCCATGTAAAGATGGTAAATGTAAACAAATCCATAATAATCTCTTGGATCGAAAGGAAACCACAAATCAATCGGAAAATGTGAAACCCATTGATATTTAACTAAAAACTGGGCCATTGAAGTTAAAAATGGAATGCTAAGAAATACAATTTCTAAAATCCACATGGTTTTTGAGTATTTGAATATTATTCCGGTATTTCGAATTAAACTTTGATTTTCCACCATTTTGTTGGTTTTTTGTTCATCATATAATTTCTTGAGAATTTTTAGAATCTTCTCAATTTTCTCGATGTTAAAGAAAATGCTCAGAAATTTGCTTAAAGCTAGGATGTCACCAACTACAGCAGGAATCCCAGCAAGTTTTCCTTCAAGATCTTTGGACAGGGCTATGTATAAAACGAGCTGAGTGCCTTGAACTACAAATTTAAAATAAGAAAATAGACAATAAATATTATTTGACCATTTAGTTCTTTTTGTGTCTTTTTTCGGCTCTGATAAGTCAAATCTTATCCCAACAAACTTGTAAAGATAGAAATAAAGATCGTAAAAATCATTGAAGGATTCGAGTTTTTCAGTGGACATTGTTAAAAGGAGGTTGAAACCAAAGTAATAAAAAATTCGTAAAATTTTAAAAATAGTCCGATTTTATAATTGACATTTTCAAATTTCCCTTTTAATCGGTTGATTTAAAATTCTGATTTTCTCAACATCTATTTTACCTCCTACCTTCCAAAGTTAAATTGAAGGAACTTGTAAATATTTTATCAAAAAAAGATTAACAATAAATTGAAAGCATTGTATGAAAGTGAGATTTAAATAGTTTTCTCAATTAGATTTTGGTTTATTTGATTAATTAAAGATGATTTACATTTAATTAGCCAAAAATATTGTAGAGCATGGTTAAATATGAGTAGGACGAACTAGCAAACTAAAATATTACTAAAGTTATTATCATAATGTATTATTTAGCAAATCCTTACGTTTGAAAATGTTGGCAGATTGAAGTTGAAAAATCCAAAAGCTTTGATGTGTTGAAGTTTTTGTGATTTCTGAATCATTAATACCACATTTTTCTTATCCTTGTTGTTTAATGTCATCCAATCACTTGAATAAATTCCCTCAGCAACGTTTAAGCTCTTTAGAAATGTTTTTAAATTGGTTAAAACGCTATTTCAATCTTATTAATTACTTACATTTTGCTGCAGATCATCACCAAACGAACAATACATATAAAGCTGCACAAACGTCGCTAGTAAGTTGATCACAAATTGGGAGATAATGTTAACATCCTTTGATATGAGAATAATAAGACCAGTAATGCAAGCATTTATTGGTCCTATTAAAATATGAAGAAATAAAGGATATTTCATGATGTTGTTAATTTCTGTCGTTAGTCTAGAAAGAGTTTGATTAGTTTCAATTCTTCTCAAGAAACATTTTATTAACTCTTTCAGAATGATCTGCCGTTTGACTAAAACTACTATGTCCTTTTTTTGTCCCCTTGCCTCAGAAAACTCTTTTGAGAGCTCCTTAAATTGTTGAGTGATATGCACCAGTATCATAAAGAACAACGCATCAGTTGCAATCATATTGATAGAGAAGTTTAATCCCATAAAAAACAAGTGAATGTAAACAAACCCATAATAATCCTTTTTATCGAAAGGATACCAAGTTTTTGTTGGAAAGTTCACAACCCACTTATTTTCATTTATAAACACAGCCACTGATATTAAAAATGGAATACTAAGAAATATTATTCCGAAGATTAATAAATTCTTTGAGTATTTGAAGATTATTCCGCCATTTTTAATTAAATATTGATTGTCTGCCATTTTACTTGATTTTTGGTGATCAAAAAGTTTTCTAAGAATCATCAGGATTTTTTCTACTTTACCGATGTTTAAAAAGATACTAAAAAATTTACTTAAAGCTGTTATTTCACCGATCAAAGCAGGAGCTACTCCAAGCTTTTCTTCAAGATCTACTTTTGATAGAGCCATGAATAAAACGAGTTGAATAATATGGACTGCAAATAATGAGTTGTAGAATATAGAGTAAATGAAGTTGATCCATTTGATTCTTATTGAATCGATTCTTGGTTCTGATAAATCAAATCTTATCCCAACAAACTTGTAAAGCTTGAAGGGAAGATTGAAAAAGTCACTGAATTCTTCAAAACTTTTCTTGGACATGATGGACGACTAGTTGATGACACAATGAACTGAATTTAAAATAGTCTGATAGCATTGATTTAAATTTAAACCACTTATTAGTTTTTACAACTTATTATGTTTTACAAAATGGACATGTTACTTTAATTACCCAATTATTGAGGCAGCACTTAACATGAAAATTATACAAACTATTATCGTGTTTCATGGAAAATAGTCAAGGTAAATAATTGGTTTTACTTTTTTATTCGATATTTTAATGACGATCCGACATTAAAGTTTATACAACAAAAAAAGCAGAACCAGCTGGGTCATCTATTTAGTAGTTAAAACCACGAATCATCAATTAGGAGTACGATGGGCTCACATAAAGATTTTAAAATAAACATCGGGCAAGGAATTATGGGAATATAAATTGAAGTAAACTGCACTATTTACGACCAAAGATACTGTAAAGGATCATGAAATAGGAGTAAGATGAGCCCACGAACTAAAATAAAATTCATTAATAAAAAAAAACCACAAAAATGTGTTCATTATTATCTTACATTAGCAAATGTAGGCAAATTTAAGTTGAAAAAGCCAAAAGCTTTCATATAATGTGGTTTTTGGCATCTTTGTAATAACATCAAAGGGTTTTTCTGGTTTTTTAAAGGTAATGACGTCCAATCACTTGAGTAGATTCCATCTGCGATGGCCAAACTCTTTAAAAAAAAATATTAAGAACACAAATTAAAAATCTAGAAGCTTGTAAAAAACGATTTTACTTTTTCATAAATATCATCCCCAAAATAGCAAACCATCAAAAGTTGAAGGTTTACTCCAATAAAAGTGAATATAGATCTGGACACTGTCCCAGTGTTATCTGATACCAAAGCAATTAATCCAGGAACGCAAGCATTGATTGGTCCCATTAAAACCATATTAAAACACGAAGAAATAAAGGAACTTGCAATATCTCGTTGATCTTTGTACTCATTCTAGAATGAAAATAATAAAGTGGTAAGGATACTATATTGTTATAATATCTATAATTCTTATACTCAAGTAGAACAATCTGTCTATCAACTAAATCCACCAGTTTATCACCATGCTCCCTCAGTTCCTCGAAGTCTTTAGATAATTCTTTAAATTGCTGAGTAATATGCACCAAAACCATACACTGAGTCACTAGCCACCATATTAAATCCTGATATAATTCCAAAAAAACACAAGAACAGATAATAGGGAAAGTAGTAGTCTTTTGGATCAAATGGACACCAGAGCTCGATCGGATAGAGCGGAGTCCATTTATTTTCAATCAAATACACAAGCAAGGTTGAAATGAATGGTAGCACATTAATGATCGGAATAAGAATCACGAATGATTTAGCTAAATTGTAGTTTAATCTTGCATTCCTTAAAAATTTCCCTTGATCGACCATTGCGTTCAATCTTTGATGATCGTAGAGCTCTCTCAAATACTTCAAAATCTTCTCGATTTTCTGGATATTTCTAAAAAAGCATATGAAGTTAGCAAACGATGTTATCTGTGCTATTAACTCGGGAAATATTGTAAGCTTTTGTTCTAGATCAGCATTCGATAGAATGAGAAATAAACTGCACAGCACGATATGTAAAGCAAATAATGAGTAACAAAAAATGCAGTAAACTAAGTTGGTACATTTGATTTTGATTGAATCCTTTCTTGGTTCTGAAAGGTCAAATCTTATACCCACAAAATTGAAAATTTTAAAAAAATAATCAAAAAATGAATCAAAGTCCAGGAATATTTTTTTAGTCATTCTTTTGCTATATTTGAATTCACATTGAATTTGTTTGAACTGAACTAGAGCTGTTTTGTAATTTTTTAAATCATTTTCTATATTGATATTTGATTGATCAATTCTTAGCCATTGAATATTTTATTTAAAAGTAAAGGGCAAGAGTCACATTACTTTATAATTAAATTGAATAGTGAATACCTAATAATGAGTCAGTGTTAACATGACACTACTAAATTTGTGTCAGTGGTAAAATTTTGATTTTATCGAGCAACATTTTAGTCACAAAACTAATTAACAATGCGAAATAATGCAATTAATAAAATCAGCCAAAAAAGTTGTAGAGCAGCATAAAATAAGAATACGATGAATTCATGAACTGAAATGAGAAATTATTAATAAACGACAAAAATGTATCCAATAATATCTAACATTAGCAAAAGTTGGTAAATTAAAGTTGAAAAATCCATAAGCTTTAATCTCCTGTGGTTTTTG
This sequence comes from Parochlus steinenii, assembly GCA_038502155.1. NCBI lineage: Eukaryota > Metazoa > Arthropoda > Insecta > Diptera > Chironomidae > Parochlus > Parochlus steinenii. The sequence continues at coordinate 1,809,124 of JAXCIN010000032.1, read as the reverse complement.
AGATCTTTGAATCAACATCAGTAAGCTTTTTTTGTCTTTCAAAGGCAAAGACATCCAATCACTCGAGTAGATTCCATCAGCGACTGCCAAGCTCTGAAAAAAATTTAAATTTATTTTTATATAATGTTTCAGTAGTTTAACTTACATTATGATAAAGATCATCCCCTAAATAACAAAACATGAATAATTGTACAGTAGTCGCACTTAAGCTAAAGATAATCCTTGAGACAGAACTATCACTTGTAGATACCAAAAGCATATATCCAGGAATGCAAGCATTGACTGGTCCCATCAGAACATGAAGGAATAAAGGGACTTGATTGATCTCAATGAGTTCTTTTGTCATACTGAAAAGATGTTTTTAAAATTAAAGCTTCTAACATTGAAATTAGTAAGATGGTAACTTACTCTAGAAGAACAATTTGACGTTCGACTAAATCCTGCATTTTACTACCATGTTCCTGCAATTCCTTTAATTCGTTTGAAAGTTCTCTGAACTGTTGAGTGATATGCGTTAAGATTATACAAAACAGTCCATCAGCAGCTGCCGTATTGAATCTCATTATAACAATGGCGTAATAAACAAAAAAGTAAAATGGCAGGAAATGATCCTTTACTTCAAAAGGACTCCAGATATCAACTCTTATGTAAGGATTCCAATCATTTTTGATCAAAAATGAAGAGTAAGTGGTTACTAATGGTGTTAAGACAGTGATTAAAGTCATGTAAACGAACGTTTTTATCGTAAGACAAACTAATGTCGCATTTCGGATGAATTTCTTTTGATCCACAATTTTCATCAATTGTTGTTCATTGTACAATTCTCCAAGTGTTTTGAGAGTCTTTTGAATTCTGTCGAGATTTCTGTAAAGGGCCAAGAATTTGGTGAAAGCAGCAAAGTGCTTGATGAGTGAAGGAATGACCAAGAGCTTTTTTCAAAACCAACATCCGTTAGAGTCATAAACAAAATGCAACACATGAAATGCATTCCAAATAAGAAGTAGCAAACAATACAGTAAATTAAATTCACCCATTTAACTCGATAAGAATCCTTTCTTGGCTCTGATAAGTCAAATCTTATCCCAACAAATCTTAAAAGCTTAAATTGAAACTGAAAAAATGAATTAAAGTCCACAAATTTCGTTTCAAACATTTTGAAGTGGTGGTTCTAGGAATAATGAATAAAATTTGATTTTAAATTTGTTCACCAAAAATTGCTTTTAAAACTATTTTACACGCAAACATAAAAAGGTTAAATCAAATTTAAATTGTTTAACATAAAATATTTATAATTTTTTTGATTTCCAAATTTCAAAATTAGCCACGATTTTCAAATTACATCAAAAATCTTCTATTTTGAATAAAGAAAATTTATTAATTATATTATATTATATTATTTTTCTAATTTTCAAGATTGCATCTCAAAGAAAGAAGAAAGAAATCAATTTATTTGATTTAAATGGCTTGAGCGATATTATTGATTATTTAATATGAACTTGACATTTTCCTAGCTCATGAAAAATGATGAATTCGGTTGCCTAAAGCTTCTCAAATAAATAACTTAACCAACAATATTTATAGATCTCTTAGATTCAAATCTAATCTTCCCAAACAATAATTGAACAATGAGCTTTGATGCTTTGATCCTTTGATATGCCTTACAGCACACAAAAACAAATAATCATCAGTGAGATTGATTTATTTCAATAATTATATCTGGAAAAATCTTTCAAAAAGTAAAAGCTTTTTGCCAAATTGCCTACTGGCAGGCTATGCACCACAAAAATAGTATTCACTCCCTCAATATTCACAATGTTCCATTCATGCGATTTTCAATTACGACCAACAATGGAGTGAATTATTCGTCTATTTTTAGGTTTAGCAATTTTGGGCATATATTTTCCATTTACTGATTCTTGCTCGCTACATCTAGGCAGAATTTTGATCCAGATAGAATGATTTGTAACCAATCGTTTTCAGGTAAATGAATTTTATTGATTTCTAGTTTTTTTGCAATGCCGTAAAACATAGTAAAACTCTTTAAAACTAAAAGAAATTTAAGGTACATTTTTGTCCTGAAAATCTTGAACAATTCATAAATAAGGTAAAAAATCTCAACATTCATCAATAATATTTTGAAAGTAATGGTATTCCTGGATAATCTAATTTTTTGAACTTTCGTTTTTTGACTTTAAATTCCTAACAAATGAGGTTTCACGGGTCGCATTTTTGGTTTTGGGTCCCAACATTCATAAATAAAATTTTCGAAGTATTGCTTTTCATGAACCTAGGTTCATGGATAATTTTATTTTTTGAACTTTCGTTTTTTGACTGAAAATTTTAAAAAAATTAGGTTTCGCGGGTCGCATTTTTGGTTTTGGGTCCCAACATTCATAAATAAAATTTTCGAAGTATTGCTATTCATGAACCTAGGTTCATGGATAATTTTATTTTCTGAAATAACGTTTTTTGACTAAAAATTCTTAAAAAATTAGGTTTCACGGGTCGCATTTTTGGTTTTTGGGTCCCAACATTCATAAATAAAATATTCGAAGTATTGCTATTCATGAACCTAGGTTCATGGATAATTTTATTTTCTGAAATAACGTTTTTTGACTAAAAATTCTTAAAAAATTAGGTTTCGCGGGTCGCATTTTTGGTTTTTGGGTCCCAACATTCAGAAATAAAATATTCGAAGTATTGCTATTCATGAACCTAGGTTCATGGATAATTTTATTTATTTAACTTTCGTTTTTTGACTTTAAATTCTTAAAAAATTAGGTTTCACGGGTCGCATTTTTGGTTTTTGGGTCCCAACATTCTTAAATAAAATATTCGAAGTATTGCTATTCATGAACCTAGGTTCATGGATAATTTTATTTTTTGAGCTTTCGTTTTTTGACTTTAAATTCTTAAAAAATTAGGTTTCACGGGTCGCATTTTTGGTTTTTGGGTCCCAACATTCATAAATAAAATATTCGAAGTATTGCTATTCATGAACCTAGGTTCATGGATAATTTTATTTTCTGAAATAACGTTTTTTGACTAAAAATTCTTAAAAAATTAGGTTTCACGGGTCGCATTTTTGGTTTTTGGGTCCCAACATTCATAAATAAAATATTCGAAGTATTGCTATTCATGAACCTAGGTTCATGGATAATTTTATTTTCTGAAATAACGTTTTTTGACTAAAAATTCTTAAAAAATTAGGTTTCACGGGTACAATTAAATTTTTTCAACTTTTGTTTTTTGACTAAAAATTCTTAGAATATATAAGGTTTCGTGAGTCGAATTTCGGGTTTTTGGGTCCCAAAATAAAACTAAATAAACACTTCAATCCTCCAACCAAGTAAACACAAGACCATCTGGCATCCCCAAAAAACTCTCATAAATGATTAAGTAGCCCAAAATGATGGAAAGAGTTCTGTTTAGTGTTTTTCTGTTTTATTTTTTCTGTATATCTGTATTTTATTTGCAAGCTCCACGACATACCTCATACCTCATACTGTCGGCTGAAAGTGACAACAAAATATGTGTGGACTTTGGAGTGACATTAATTTATCAAGCGTGCGGCCATGAGGTATGTGTGAGGCGGTAAAGGATGACGACTTAATCTACTAATCAGTTGATGAAGAGGAGATTCTGGTTAGTGTTTGTTTCTTTTTTGAAGAGATTTAAGAAGGATATAAGAGTATTTAGGAGTTTTCAGGTTTCGACAAGTCATGGTTGGTATTTTCACAGTTAAAAAACATAAACCACTATTTATGTAATTTTCTGTAATTCGACTTTAAACATTCAATTAAATTTTTCTCGCAATTTTCGTAATTAAAAATTTATTTGCAAAAACAGAAAACTTTTACAATTTATAATTCCATCTAAAATATTAAATTCCATTAATTTTGAAATAACCATTTAACAAACAAACAATTAATCAACAACTAAGCTCATGCAAGTTTACCAGTTGAAATAAACTGAGAAACAATTACAAAATATTACAAAAAACATAAATTACCTTCAAGTAACTAAATTTTCTTCAATTCATCAAAGAAATTACAAAACTTCCTACTTGTTTTGTTACAAAGCTACAGAAAAGTTTTTTACAAAAACAAAAATATAAACAAAAAATTTATTTATAATTAAATAGAAACTTGCATCAACATGCCAGGCTGCTCCATTTCCATTATTTTCATTATTTCCATTATATTGCATAAAATCTTTCATACCACTATAGTTGCTTTCAATTTCAAAGTTTACTTGTTATTCCATTTATAAGGAAGGAGTGAGGATTCCATGGATGGTATTGCCATGATTTTTTATTTGAAAATAATAAAATTTCCTTATTTGGGAGCTCCGTATTCAATTCATAAATTTGTTCATAATTCAATTTTGTTCCTAATTAATAATAAACTAATTGCAAAAAACTGCGAAAATTTAACAAATTTTAATACACCTTGTTTGTGAAAACACCTGGTGTTTCATTTAAGCTGTTTTTACCTCAGTTTTTCAGTTTTCCAAGTCTGTGCTGGTTTACCGCGTTTTTTATTATTATATGTTTTTTGTAGCTAAAAGTTTAGAAGTCGGCTGACTCGACGTTTCTTTGCCTTTCTGAAAATATTGTAGGAATGTTTATTGGTATTTGTTTTTCATGAGGGGACAGAAATATTTTATTTTGCCCATTCATTTATACTAAGATTGATCTTGCAGGTTATGATGAAAATAAATATACTACAAATAAGTATTTACAAATCAATACAAAAATATTAAAAAAATTTGAATTTTCTTTTTACAAAGCGTGGAGTCGGATTCTCGTCTTTCAAAGAGCTTTGCGTATTTTTCCAAAAAATCCTTCAGAAACAATCCTCCAGATTCAATCCTTGACATCTCAGAATCCATCCACATTCATTAACTTTATTACAATCATAAAATCCCACAAGAATACTCGTAAGTTACGATAATTCTGATGATTGATCATATCTGTGTTTGGCATGATAAATTAATGTCACTTGAAATTCACATTAACCTTAAAAGGTATAAATAGATGACACAAAACCATCACTAGAAATACCAAACATTCAGAGCTGAATAACATTACAGTGCTCAAGAGTCTATCGAAACATTGAGCTCGCAGTTCGTGAATCTTTAATGGGCTTTTGATGAACTTGTAACTACCCGATAAATATTTATTTATCTGATCTTGAACATTCATCTTATGGATTTCATTTTCAGCATCGAAAAATTCAGGTATGACAGTTTTCTATCGCAGTAAAAGTTTTTTCTCAATATGTTCAATGAAAATTCAACATGTGCGTTGAAAATTCAATAATTTCGTTGAAATTCACATTTTATCTGAAAAATCAGCATTGAACCAATAATAATTAAGTCATCTCATATAACCACCAATAATAGTTCAATGCTAAATTCATTAATCAATCAATAAACTCACTAACAATGAAAGCTGTAGTTGACACAAAAGCACTAAAATAATTACCAAAACAAAAGATAATTATATTCAATAGAATCGATCTGCCTAATTCCTCGTAAATTTCAATAAAATTACCTGATATGTTAAATTCTCAGAATTCCTTCATTCCTAAATGTAATGAACCTATTGATGCATTAATAATCATCTTTACAATTTGAAAAAATTTCAAAATAATTCCAGATTCAAACGAACAATTCAATCAAATCGAACACAAGTCTAAAAGTTCGAATGAATGAAAAATTGATAAAATTTGGAAATATTGGAATCAAGCTCGAAAGTGAAAATAAAAGATTAAATGCAATCGAATGAATAATTGATTTGCTGTCCATTTTCATCATTTTCATGAATTTCATGAATTTTCTTTTGGCATTTACCAAAAAGTCCATTTAGGAAATTTATTTTTCTTTTCGGGTTATTTTAAATAATTTTCGTGGAAAAACTTTTTGATTGCCATTCTCAAATATTTGTTGATTTTAAGCTTTTATTTTCATTGGGATTACTGAAAATTTGCTGTTTGAGTTGAAATGAAGTACCTCATATCAACCCCTCTGCTTTCCAAGTCCATTAAAACTTCATCAGATCAATTTGCAGTTAAAAATATGTAATTTATAGTCCATACATTTTCATCACCAGCACTCACATAAACTCTCACTGTCTAACACTAAAAGTCCAAATATCCCAATGTTCAAAAGTAATGACCGCATAAACCAATTTCCCAAACAAAAATCGATTTTAATGACCAACATGCCAAAATAACTGAATAACAACATAACCAACAAAAAGAAGAAACTTGTAGATTTCCCTACAAAATAGATTAAAAAGAAAACTTTCATTTCACATTCTTTAAGTTAGTTAGAAGAGAGTTTGGTGCAATATTAGAGGGGGTGAAGATTTTACTAATTCATGTAATCGTGGTCAATATTACCTAAAAAATTACTTTTAAACAATTTTTAATGTGATCAACAAAATTTCCATTTAATCGACTTTTCAAACAATTTATTCCCCCCTCGCCTGTTGCAATATCTCGGCTTCTAAATCAGCACAAACTCATTCCTTAATTTGTTTATCATTAGTTTTTGCAATTTTCTTGCTCCACACCATATATTGCTTATTTAACTAAGTTAACATGAAAGTATACGAAGTCTCAGAACGAACAACACGTTTAGACAATTTATGGAAGAAGGCATCAATTGTGGATTCTATAGTAGTAGCTTTTAGTTAACAATAATTATCATAAACTCATTTTTTGTACACAATCTATTACTTTAATTCATAAATCCTGCTCACTATCAAGTATTCGCAGTCAGCAATAATATATTAGTATTTTTTTTTCGAATATAAGATAAGAGTTCCGACAGAAGAAAAAAATTGTAGAATAATACTAAAATATTTAAAACAGATTTTTAAATAATATTGTATCATCATATTGATTAATATATTACGTAAAATCTTTCATTCCAAGGAATATTTCTTTTTGATTTCGAAAAATTTAATTAGCTTGTTGATAAATTTTATTTTAATTCCTCCGAACATCAAATGTATTTAAAGTATAAGAAGCGTTCCCGGCTCTCTAATTTTTAGTCTTATTTCAAACTTTGCATAAGTACATGCTCTTAAAATCACAAGCATGTGGTTTACTCAAAAGTGGATTGTTCTGGTTTCAGTTGCACTAGCTGCTCTAGTTTCAAACACTCTTTCTGATCAAGCTAATGTGGATTATTCCAAGTTACCTGGCAATGGCACGACAGTTGTTGAGTTTCAGTATAGCAAAACCTCAAAAAATTTAATCTTCGATGTAGAGTTTTTGAAGCAAATTTTACTTCATCCTGAAGTAAAAGATCGAAAGATTGTGCTTGTTTCAGTAATGGGAGCATTTCGGAAGGGAAAATCTTTTTTATTGGACTACTTTTTGCGTTACATGTACACGAATGTAAGATTTTTAATTTTTGGAATTCATAACCACTTACTTAAAATATCATCCATAGTATAAATCAATAAACCACCCAACAAGGCCATTGCGTCAAAATCAATATTCAGAATGGATTGGAGCAGAGGATGAGCCTCTGGGTGGATTCAGTTGGCGAGGAGGTGCTCAGAGAACAACAACTGGCTTGGTGTTCTGGTCTGATGTATTTTTAGATGGAAATAGCAATGACAAGGACAAAAAGGCAATTTTGTTCGTTGACACTCAAGGTAATAATAATATTTTTCTTCTTTTATTATTCCTGCCTTCATATTTCATTTACTAAAAACTGTTTTTATAATTATTCGAAGGTTTATTTGACCACAAAGGCAGTACAGATGTTGACACAAGAATTTTTGCATTGAGCACGCTTTTTTCTTCCATTCAAATCTTTAACTTGTTCAATCAAGTTCAAGAAGATCAGCTGCAATATCTTCAGGTTAGTTACTTCCTTACATTATATTCTGCATATATCTTAAAGTCTTTCATTTTACGATAGTTTGCTACAGAATATACTAAATTTGCTCTGCTGCATAACCCTCAAGGTGCTTCAACCCCCTTTCAACGTCTTCAGTTTTTGATTCGTGATTGGCCACATGCTTTTGATTATAGCTATGGATCCATCGGAGGTAAAAAATACATAGATGAAATTTTGCAGATCGATGATGATCAGATTACTGAAATTTCATCCGTCCGCGAATATATTCATAATTCTTTTGATAAGATTGACTGCTTTCTTATGCCTAAGCCTGGTGATGCAGTGACTCAAAGAGATTATGATGGTCACTGGGGTGTCATTCATCCAGATTTCATAAGAGAACTCAAAGTTCTAGCAAATCTTTTATTGGCACCTAAAAATTTAGTCGTTAAAAAAATTGATGGAGAGGATCTGACTGGAACTGCATTTTTCACTTATATCGTTAATTATGTAAAAGTTTTTAAGAATCCTGAATTGCCGAAAGCTCAGTCTATTTATGACGCTACCGTCGAAAATCAGTTGGATCTTCTTTTAATTCGCTCAGTCAAAGTGTATACAGATAAATTACATGATCAAGAAGGGAATATAAAAAATGTCGACGAAATGGTTGCAGATAATAATAAAGCCACACAAGCAGCGTTATCTAAGTTTAGGACTACTAAAAAGATGGGTACCCAGGATAAAGTTTTGGAGTATGAAACTAAATTGAGAAACGAGATTAGAAATTTCTACAATCAATGGAAAGTTCGTATTCAAAATATTATCATTCAGAAGGAACAAAATGAAGAGATTGAAGCTATAAAAGCACAACAGGCAAAGGACAGAGAAATGTATCAAAAAAAAATTAAGGAACTGCAGAGAACTCAACAGCAAGTGAATGACGCCATCGAGGAAGCTCACAATACAAGAACTACACAAAATCTAAGAACCCCACATTTTAAAAATGCAAATCATGAAAGATTATATTACCGTTTTCTAAATAAATACAACAATCTTCCAGATACACCAAAAAATGCAAAAAAACTTTCAAAGTATAAAAAAAAAATTGAAAAGTATGGATTTACTCATTTTGCGAATTAAATAGTGATAACTTAAAAGCAGCGCATAATATTCTATTTCAACAACTATTCAGTTAGTTGCAAATATTTGAAGTTAAAGATCTAAATAAAGTTATTATCTAGAATCTTTAAGATATTATAAT